>JBBPTZ010000014.1:0-114032 GCA_038094315.1 Phylloporus cf. tubipes
CCCGCCCCCCGCCTCCATCCCTCCAAAAAAGGTAATTCGCGCCATCGCGCCCAACGTCCCCGCCGCACCCGACGACCTCCCTTTCCAGACCGGCGACTGCTTCTACGTCACCCGCGACCCCGGCCCAGACGACCCCGTCTACGAGGCCCAGAACCCAGTCACCGGCGCACGCGGTCTCGTCCCAAAACACCTCTTTGAAGAGTTCTTCAAGTCCCCCGCCCCGTCAGTCTTCCTCTCCCTCCTTCTCCCCATCGCTCATCCCTCCCCAGCACTTCCCCACCAAGGACTCCCCGTCCTCGAGGCCTCTATGCCGTCGTCCTCCACAACTTTGTCGCAGAGCGCGCAGACGAACTCGACGCAAACGCCGGCGACTTCATCTCCGTCGTCGCCCATTCGAATCGCGAGTGGTTCGTCGCTAAACCTATCTGTAGCCTGGGTCGTCCAGGCTTGATCCCCGCCTCCTTTGTCCAACTCCGCGACCCCGCCTCCAATCTCCCCATCGACGACGTCGATGCCCTCGTCGACTCTGGCGACCTCCCAAAGGTCGAGGACTGGAAAAGGGCCATGATCACCTACAAGCAAAACAGCATATCCCTCGGCGTCATCGACGACGCTCTATCTTCCGTCCCCAACAGCCCCTACACCCAAACGACCAGTCCCCAACTCCCCCTTCCCGCACATCCCTCCTCCCCCTCTGCTCCCCATCCGCGTCCCCCTTCCCAAGTCCCTCTCCCAGATGGCATCCTCCTTTCCGCAGAGGTCGTCTCCTTCCATCACGAGCTGTCAAAGTATTGGTTCCGCATCCACGCCGTCTTTCAGCCTTATGATCCCCACGATCCCCACGTCCTCCCAAAGGCCAAACAACTCGTGCTCTTCAGACCCTACGACGACTTTTACCGCTTTCAACTCAGCCTTTTGGATGCCTTTCCCCACGAAGCAGGCCGTGAAAACGGCTCAAACCGCATCCTCCCCTTCATGCCCGGTCCCGCAGATGAACACGACGACGAGGTCACTGCACTCAGACGCCGCGAACTCGACCAATACGTCCATAAACTCTGCGACTTGAACGCTGTCGGCGCATCCTACATCCTCGAGCATCAGCTCGTCCGTACCTTCCTTGCCCCAAAAGGTGGCGATGTCGAATACGACATCAATCCTTGCTACGACGAAATTAGCGCCCTCTTTTCCGATACTGGAGATCAGGAGACCCCCGAAGTCCCACAGGCCAATCCAGTCAGCGATTATGAACAACAAGTCCGCGACACCCTCGCCGACATGAAGCTAGCCGACCAGGACGATCGTAGCGATGACTCCCACTATGCGGTGGATCGCACTTCTTCTCTACATTCGCACGTGAGAGCGAACGGTCCTGCCCATCCACTGTCCGATGCAGCCCCCTCTGTCCGTCACCCCGATGCGCCCCATTATCAGAACGGACACGTGTCAGCGCTTCGATCAAATGGTCACAGAAACGTTTTGCGGGATTCGCGTGGATCGGGTGCTAGTCAACCCGACTGTTCCACCTCGTCACCGACCTCGCTACGCTCCTCTCAACCATCCTTTACGACCCGCTCGCGTTCACAGTCCTCTGCTACTACCAACTTGAATGCACCCCCCATGTCTGTAGGCAATCCTCAGATTGCTTTTGTCAAGATAAAGATCTTTGACCGCGTCACCGACGACTTGATTGCGATTCGCGTTCATCCAAGGGTGACGCACTCGGAGCTCATGAGCAAGATCCGGACTCGCCTCGGGTCCAGCATATCCACTCTGCGGTACCGCAATAGTCTCCACCAAGTGTTCGTTGGACTTGAAGATGATCGTGACTTGCGCGACTGGATACAGGGCACAGAGAAACACGTCTTGTACGCTGATTGATACTAGATGTCTTTATGTGTGGAGATATCTGGTTATATTTTTTTTATCTCTTTGAGAGCTTCGTTCTTGTATCGTTCTTACCGCCTTGTGTGTTCTACTCTAATATTTTGTAGCGGTTGATCACTTTTTACTCCCACAAATTGAGCTAGTTGTTGTTATGTCTCGACCTCAAGGCGTCCAACCACCCTCGGAAACGCTTCCCCCCACGGCCAGGGCAATCGCTCTCTTTCTTGCCTCGACTCCGACCGTTCAAGATTCTCAACCCGGCGTCCTCCATCAGCTCCTCGAGTTCGCGCACCGCTACACCACACAAGTCCTGTCCGATGCACAGGTGTACGCAGAACACGCCGGACGCCCTGGCACGTCAAAAATCGAGATGGACGATGTCGTTTTGGCCGTACAGGCACGCGTCGGATGGGAGTTTGGCGGCCGCGTGCCAAAGGAGGTGCGGGCGGGCGACCCATCGCTCACACATGCGCTCACGCCCGGGTCTCCTAGTACCTCACGTCCCTCGCATCGCAGACGAACGCGACGCCGCTTCCCGCGGTCCCCGAAGTCTTTGGTGTTCGGTTACCTTCGTCCTCGGAAACGCTGACCTCTGTCGACTTTGACCTCGTGCCGAACAAGCCTCCGCCGACCGTCAGAATGTACGACGAGGAAATCGAAGAGATAGACGAAGACGAAGAAGAGGTGGCGCCAGTGGCACAAGAAGATGAAGAGGACGACGCAGATATGGAGCCTGCCGCGATTCCGGTCACGAATCCCATAACCCCCACTGATATCGAGATGGTAGGCACGCCTGCACCGATCATTGCGGGTGATGCACCGGAAGAAGGTAGCGAGAATGGGGAGGAAGCAGACTTGTTTGGAGGCGGTGGGGATGATGAAGACGAAGAGAGTAACGGAGACGAAGCAATGGAGGAAGTACAGACAGGCAGCACACCCTCTGGTGTCAAGCGGAAACTTGTGGAAGAGGAGGATTACGACTAACTACCAGTAGGAAGCTCTAACAGTCTGTATCACGAATAAATATAATCGACGACGAGATAGACCCAAAACCAAGTCACCCACACCAACTACTCGCGGCTGGCATCATCACCGCATCAGAACAGCAATGAGAATGATCAGTACAGCAATGAGGATGAGGATGATGGTGCTCCACGCTGAGAAGCAACGAGATCAACACGGGGAAGAATGGCAGGAAAAAGGACAAACATTGGCCCCCCAAAACTTCTGGGATACTGACCACGCGTATAGAGCTATCGACGCCACCTGATACGAGCAACCTCGAGGTAGGGCTGAATCGAAGGGTAGTGATTGGGAACTCGTGTGCTTTCAGGATGGACAACAGCGGCTAATAGTTTGGGCATGTTAATGTCGATGCAAGGAACGCGCAGTATAGCTCACTGTCAAAGTATTCGAGTCCAAAACACCAAGACTGTAGTCAGATGCACCAAACGCAAGCAGCCTGCCGTCCGAGCTGCGGAAATTCACTTGGCCTGCTAATTGACTTAGGTCAGGAAAACGCACCTCACATCAAAGCACGTCAGGTTGCAGTCGCAAACTTTCCGGATGGTTGCCACGCAGGCGTCAATGGAGCCGTCCTTTTCGGTGATTTTCCACTTCACAATGTACGCTCGCTTCTTGGCGAGTTTCTCGTTCTTAACACGAGGTAGGGTGACGTTGACCACGGAATACAACGTGTCCTGACGAGTGGGGTGCAATCTACAGGAACGGTGACTAGAATAGAGGGAGCTGCACGAGCTCACCTACCGTGCGGCGCGATACGTAACGTTTGATCGAGGAGGAACTCCAGGCATCGAGGGAAGCTCGATAGTCTTCGTCACATCAAGTGCTTTGTTAGCCGAGATCGCTTCCTTTGCTGTACTATCGTGCATGTCGCCCTCCACATGAGCAGGAACTGCGTATATGAAAAGCTTTGAACTCGTAGCGAGATAAAGCTAAAGCGACACGGTTTCCAAAGAAGCAGTAGATGGAAAGAAGGATGGCCTACGTGCGATGAAGAGAGGGTCGCATCGTAAATTTCTCCCTCGCTGATACGCATTGGGGGGATCATAGGCAATAGGGAGCCATAGTCGAGGATAGAAAACTGAGGGGGCTGGTTGAGAGCAGTAGCAAAGTACAAACGGGGAATGTGTTACATCGTGGGTGCCAGCGACGACGAGGTGTTTGCCATTCGGTGAGAGGACAGTCACGCGCTGGAGGTCCGATCGATAACATATTGTTTGGAGTGGCCGAAGTACGAACCTGATAGTCATCCAAGTTGCCAGAGGTGAGTGTGCTGCACATTGCAAGCTGCGCAAACCTGAGTGACGCATTAGCGGTGAACGGTGGTTTGATTGAGAGAAATACTCGTGCTCGTCTGCGCTCACTGAAAACTTTCTACAATTGTTGTTCTCTCCCTTTTCCACCCTTTCTGCGCTTCCATTTATGCCACACACGAGAGTCCTGCTCTGCGCCACGCGTCACTGAAAATTCGCGATGTTGTTGCGCATGCGATACCTGGGGATGGGCTACCATGCTCATCGGCGCGTCCTCGTCCTTTTCGAGTTCCAGCTCGCTGAGCGTGTGCAGTTGTCTGTCATCGGACACACGGAATAGTCTCTAGTTGAGGGTGGGTGAGTGGACGCATTCTGCGCGCAGCAGACATACTAGCTTGTTTTTTATTCCTGTCCTCGACGCGCCACCGCCTGCGCCAACCAAGACCTGGTCGTCGGCGACGAATGCACACGAATAAACGGGAAAGGCGGGAAAGGCGTGTGTAGTGTGTTGAGCGCGCATGGGTGACGATTAATGATGACATGGTACCTCTGTTGACTTGGTGTATGTGTGAGAAAGACCTTCCTAAATGGACTATCCTACCGAGTGGACGGCGGCAGGTCAGTCCTCGTCAGATCCTTCATGTCCTGGGACCCCTTGGACGAACCCGGAATCGTTCTCCCCCACCTCACCCTACAGACTATCATTGGCATCAGCGTGGCCATTGCTGGCAATGTGCTCATCTCCTTGGCCCTCAACCTACAAAAGCTTGCACATCAAAGGCTCGATCGCGGGCGCCAAAATAGCAGACCGGATGGGGAGAGAGAGAGTAGACTGCCAGGGCGCGACACGAGCGCAAGGGTCACGCATCCAGACACTGCAGCTCGTTTCGGCGCAACTCTGGAGGAGATCAACCGGTTCGAGTCGCAGCCACTCATTCCCCACCGGTCACCCAGCCAACCTCCTCCGACGACCTATGGCCTAGCCAATTATAACATTTCCACCGCTGGGGACGATGCTGGAAGCCGTAAAAGTAGCAATACCGCGCGATCCAGACGGCATCAACGAAAACCTTCCCTTGTCTCGCGCTTTCTGCCTCTGCGGTCGATGCTTGGGGACGACTCTTCGGATTCATTACATGCTCGTGTAGATCTTTCGCGCGGCTCTACAGCAGCGGCGGAAGAAGTCTTTCCCCAACGCAACACGCGGTTCGGCCATCAACGCAAAGGAAAGGCCAAGGCATCTTCCGGAAACGCGATCGAGGATGGAAGAGAGAGCGATTACCTACGCTCCAAACTATGGTTCGCCGTTCGCGATCTCTTGAACCTCTGGATCCGACTCGCTTGTTTAGGTGGTCCGGCTTTATTCTGATGAATATTGGCGAGACTGGCAACTTCATTTCGTACGCATTCGCACCTGCTTCGGTAGTTGCGCCACTTGGAACGGTGAGATATCTAGTCCACGGCGTCAATGTAAACACTTCCTTCAATTGAGGTTCCAGTTTGCTTTGGTTGCAAATTGCTTCTTCGCACCTTTGCTTCTAGACGAGCGCTTCCGCCCGGTAAAGTGGATTCAGTGTATTTTCGTAGGTCGACCTAATTAGCACGCACAGCGCGACATATTCGGAATCCTGCTTGCCGTCATCGGGGCGACGACGGTCGTACTTTCCTCTCCATCATCGGGTGGTGCACCACCTGTGTTGACACCTGATGCTCTGGTCGAGGCGATAACTCAACGTCCTTTTATAATTTTCTCGGTCATCTATCTAGTCGCGGCTGTCGTCCTTGGCGGACTTAGCCAAGGTAGCCTGGGGAGGCGCGTAGTCGTGGTCGATGTTGGCCTATGCGCTATATTTGGTGGGTGCCCTGAACTTGCGTGATCCGATCGTTTGCCAACCCTCTTGGCAGGCGGCTTTACGGTGCTAGCGACCAAGGCTGTGTCCACACTCCTGACAAAGGAATGGGTGAGGATGGTGACCGAGTGGATCACGTACCCCATCGTAGCAGTCAGCCCGTCATTCTGGGCACGGATCTCGCGTTGACCGTTTTTTGTAGGTGCTTTTCGTTACCGGCGTCCTTCAGGTTCGATATCTAAACCGAGCGTTGAAACGCTTTGACTCCAAGATTGTCATTCCGACCCAATTTGTACTTTTCACGCTGTCTGCCGTCATCGGATCTGCAGTCCTGTATGGCGACTTTCGGCGGGCCTCGTTCCACGAAATGCTGACATTTCTCTATGGCTGTGCTGCTACGTTTGCGGGAGTCTTCGTCATCGCAAGCGGACCGAATGAAAACACGAACGAGCGGGCACACGATGAAGAACGGCGTGATCCAGGAGGCAGGCGCCAGGCGGCCTCGAGGATCGACGGGGTTGGCTCGCTAGTGGGACAAAGCCATCCAGGTCAAGGGCCACCAAAAGTCGGTGCGCGCGAAATTCCGATACTCAGGCACAAGCCAAGCACGCTGAGTCTGGTCGGGTACACGCCTGTGCAAAACATGCTGATGGTACACACACCACCGAGAGACTGAGCAGGGAGGGATGGTTGGACGGTTTGTCGTATGGCAGATCAGACCAAGTTGTCTGCGGAATAATCGAGAGACTATATTTTAAATTATTACATCACCTTTCCAAAAAAGGTGCGGGGTCGAGAACAAGTGTATGACGTCAGACGGCGGAGCTCCAACAGGCTGGACTGACAAAAAGGACGTGCAGGCAAACAACTCCCTCCAGTTTTCCGCCCTCCTCTTTCCCTCCTCCTCGTCCAGCGTCCTCGACGTCGCCGACAGCGCTGACAATGCCCGCCGTCGTAGCTGCGTTCAAAAGTACGTCTACTGCTCACCCATTTCGAAGACCGCAATCCGACTCCGACCCCCGGCCAGATCTCATCCGCAAACACCATCATCGTCAACACGATCCAGACTCGCAGGATCTCGCAAACTCGCCCCCGCAGGCGTATCAGAATACCGCTACCCACCCCCAGCATCCAGAGCATCCCTTGGAACAACCCCCACAGTCACACCCGTCTCCCGAGGCCGATACGAAATCAGACATGGTTGCCGAATCGGATGGACGCCATCCGAAGCCAAACTTGCCCACGTACAAGGGTCTCGAAAACTTCAAGCTCGTATCTCAGATGGGAGAGTCAGTATACGCTGCTCACGTGTCCGACCGACTGGAATAACGCTCGTGTCTTAGTGGCGCCTTCTCGAATGTATACAAGGCGATCGACCTTGCGACTGGCGAAAAAGTAGCTGGTGAGTACTTTTGGTGTAGGCGCCAAGTCTTTTCCTTGCCTCAATAAATTATGCAGTCAAAGTAGTTCGAAAGCACGAACTGAACGCATCACAGGTAAGTACCCGCACCCGAGATCGTTCTCCAGTAGTTCATACATATTACCCACCGTTCCTCCCTTCTACTACCCTTTCCGGTCCCGCCTACGCACATGTCACCCATCCACCATATCGTCCCTCTGTAAGGCCGGCGAAAAATATCTCAGTCCCCAGTTTAAGAAAAAGCCGCGCATCACAGAGGTGACATGTCTATTTTCTGTTTCGTTTTTTTTACTGTGGAACTAATCACACGTTGCTTCAAGCGCGCAAATATTCTTAAAGGTACGTTCAACTTGTCGAGGAGGACAGCGGGTCATTGATAGCTGTGTAGAGGTCCAAATAATGCGCGGAATGAATCACCCATCAATAGTCAAGTTGATCTCGTTTTCGGAGTCACCCGACTATTATTTTCTTGTTCTCGAACGTAAGTCACGCTCTGTCAATTCGGTAGTTAATTCATGGATCTCTTTAGTCATGGAAGGAGGAGAACTGTTCCATCAGATTGTTAAACTTACTTACTTCAGCGAAAACCTCGCGAGGCACGTCATTCTTCAAGTTGCCCAAGGTATCCGATATCTACACGAGGAACGCGGGGTAGTTCATCGGTTGGCCTCCCATTGTCATCACCACTACGATTAACCCTTGCGGTTTGCACAGGGACATCAAACCAGAGAATCTGCTCTTCGAGCGAATACCCATGATCCCCTCCAAGGTGGTCATTCGACGTCCGTATGACGAAGATAAGGAAGACGAGGGCGAATTTGTCTCCGGGATCGGTGGTGGTGGCATCGGGCGGGTCAAGATCGCTGATTTCGGGTTATCGAAAGTAGTTTGGAATGAGGAAACTATGACGCCATGCGGGACTGTTGGCTATACCGCTCCCGAAATCGTCAAGGATGAACGATATTCCAAAAGTGTCGACATGTGGGCACTTGGTTGCGTTCTCTACACGCTGCTTTGCGGGTTCCCTCCATTTTACGACGAGAGTATCAATGTTCTGACCGAAAAGGTTGCCCGAGGGTATTACACGTTTTTGAGCCCTTTCTGGGATCACGTCAGTAGTCCAGGTATCTTCAGTGTTTTTTCCCGGATACATAACCATTGATCTCACTGCATTTCTAGCCAAGGACCTCATAGAGCACCTGCTTTGTGTGGATCCAGCTCAACGATATACCATAGACGAATTCCTGGCGCATCCTTGGTGTAGCACGGCCCCAACTCCGCTATCTCCGCCCACACCCAACTCTTACCCCCGAACTCCCCCTCTTGACTCGCCCCTTTTGAGCGCAGCCCATGGTGGTATCGAGTCAGCGCGCTCCCCCGGATTGGCAACATTGAAGGAAGCGTTTGATATCACGTATGCAGTGCACCGGATGGAAGAAGAGGGCGCGCGTCGCCGCGCCTACAACGGACGGGGTGGTGCAGGTGCAAGGGGATTTTTGCATGGACTCAACGAAGACGATGAAGATGCCGATGCGATTGACGAAAGCCTTCTTAATGAGGCTCGCAATCGACGGGGTCAGGCTGATGGTGGGACTCGAGCAGACGCGAAGGCAACCGCAATACGAAAGGTGGATACACCTGCGATCGTGAATGCAATCCCAGAGAAAGAGCTATGGGGCGGGAGAGCCGGTCCCCGTGATCGCGGCCGCCGCGCAGGAGGTCCGAAAGGGTTCGAGTTAGACATGGACAATGCTACGCTACTCGGCCGCCGCAACAAAAGAACTCCCATAGACGTCGCGAACCCTTTAGCGCAGAGCAAAATTCCTCCAGGAAGCCCGATGCGTGTCGAGTAGTGCGTTTGCTACCCCCGTCTCTTCACCTAGCCTGCTGTCCGACGGACACTATTCTACGCTGGTCACCTCCGCATTCCCATTTCTATGTGATAATTTCACGCTGTTCAGATCCTGAAACCCACTAGTTGGGATCCATACCTCTGCGATGCACATCTTTTTTGGCTTGCACACCGTACTCTTCTCCCAACATAACTGTGCGTAGTATAATATGGCGAAGGACACGGCCAAGTTCTTATTGAACCTTACACGCTGTATTCTATCTAATATCACTGTTGTGTTTTGTACTTAGACCAATTGTCTCGTGTGTATATTGCGATTATGGTGTCATTGTTCTACTCAAGCCCGTTGGACTATTGCAGCGATGTAACGAACATGTCTTCACTCTCCTACAACTAGTATAGAGGCGCCCCCATCTTTTGTAATGCGGCGACGCGTCTTCATCAATATATATCTTCTCCCAAACTGGTTCAATTTCGGAATGTTCAAAGCAGCAGCCCTCTGAGCGCCTTGGATGACTGACATCTGCGGTCCATCTGGAAATACACCGAACCCAGAGGGTGCGAGTACGATCGCTTCTCCGGTCTGCACGACGCGGCTGATTAGGCACCAATGAATTCCCGCGCACCGGTGCTTACCTCGAGTCTGACCACGCGGTCAAACGCATCGTCTGCAGAGATGTCGGCGGAAACGTGTTTCGCCAGGTGCTCCCACCAAGATGGGGAGGAGAATCGGTGCAAGATCGCGACGGTACAGAGATCGAGGAGGACCGGAGGAACGACGGTTGGTTCTAAGGGACGAATGTTAACAAGGTGCAACACAGATCGAGAACGGGTGTTTGCCTTGCGTGCTGATGATTAAGCGCATCGCGAGATGTCGTTGTTCCCGCGCCAACGTCAACAAACATTTCGTCAGTCCTGATACGGCCTTGTGTGGAGAGAGATACTGAGATACAAAAGGTTCGTGAATGACGCTTGGAAATCTCCTCATGATTGCTTACTTTATGGGCTTCGTCCACTACAAGCACTTTCCCCGTGGCGACTTCTGCCCGAACGAACAGGCGAGTGATGATTTCGAACAACCCACATGCGGAAGCAGGGTCAATGAAAGGGTCCGAAAGATCAATGATGGTTAGCTGGCCAGCGGCGAACCGTTCGCTTTGTGAACCGGAAAATTTGCGGGTATCCAGGAAAGATGTTAGCAAGGCCATACGCTGTTCCAGACCCGCTAGCTGAGCGGGATTGAAGGACTCCTTCTTGTCATTAAGCCGTTTCATGAATTCATCATATCGAAAATCTTCCCCCAGATCTCTAAGAATCGACTGGGATCGGTCAGTCGAGAGAAAGAAAGGATCAGATCTGTACTTACAAGCACACCTTGAATGTACAGTGGAGCAGACTCAGACGACCCAACCGCCATCATCGACAAGAATGCCTGAGCATCAAGCTCGTTCTTTTTGAAGAGAAGTGGTTCGACCGTTACGCGCTCTCCAAGAGGGGCGTAAACAGCCGTCATCGTCTTGAGCGACGACCGTGACACATAAACCTTGACTCTAGGTGTGCGGACTGTGGGGGTGTTAGACAAAGCTATCCAAGCAGCTTCGCTTGGCCGGGCACTGGGGCCTCCTTCGCCAAAGTGAAGTACAAGGCCCGAGAGTGACTTTTGCAAGAATCCAAGAGAACGCATGTTCGGAATAAACATGCTCTCCAAAAGGATCGAAACCGTGTGCGATTTACCAGATCCTTGGACTCCACAGACAATTGCGGAGAAAGGAGCATTCTATAACCGCGAGCTAGGTTGAATGTTTTCGAGAACATGTGAATATCGTCCTTACCGTGTTGATATACAAACGAGGGTCTGTCGGTGAGTACGCCTGAGATTTGTTGCTAAAAATTAGAAATGTCAGACAAGATTTTGGAGTTCCAGCTTGACATACAATATATGCAATGCGCGTCCCAAAACCCCATACTGCGTCATGTTGTCTCGGTATCCCGCAGCGACATACGCATCGCGGGTGACTATGGGCGCTGTTCGAAGTTCGTGGTCTTTACTTCGGCCCTGTGAGTCGTCTCCTCCGTCGTGAAGGAGAGCGAGCTCCTCCTGGAACACGTGTGCTGAGTGGGTGCATTCAAGAAAACCGTTTCCAGTACACACATAGACGGACCCCATATCGAGTGGGTGTAGAGATGATGTGGAACCATTCGCGTTATTTTCCAAGTTCTAAAAGTAATATGACGACGTTGTCCGCATGGTGCAGTATGCCGCACCTTTGAGATGGCCATTTCTATGGTTGACGCTGGATTCGTGATGGGGGTAGAGACGGGTAGCTGGAGTGACTCAGCGATATAAGGAGGTGAGCATGACGAGAATCGCCCACGGTTGCCGTCCGTGTGGACGCATCTGGATTCCCGCAACTCGCGGGTGTCGACGTGTTTCCATTCTGCAATCGAGTCAGAGGTGCGTAACTGATCGCGTCGACGGGCAAATACCTGTGAAAGACGCGGATTGGACGCGAGTTGATGAGGATCCAAGGCAGAATGGACGTTGCCCGCTTTATGCTTCTTCTGTGCTCCCATCACCTCCTTGCTCAAGGGAACGTCAGGCTGAGATGTGGGTCTTTATACACCTGCCATTGAGACGACGCCGATGTAAGAGGCGTGTCATACTCGTGCTATCAGAAACGCGGCGTCCTCGTTCAAGTTGGTACACATGTTGTGTTGTTCATGCTGAGCAAATGTCGTCGCGACAAGTCGAGACTAGCCACCAACTCGATGCCAGCCCTGTTCGAGGTTCCCGGCTGGAACGTGCCATCCGCCCCCATCGCCATGCAGCGCAAGAAGCGCAAGCGTGCTGCTAGTTTGGAAGAGCGGGAACTGCTCCGCAATGCCCAGGCCAACCTCGACAAACTCGTGGACTCTCTCGGCGACGAACCATCGTCGAAGGAAAAGCGAAAAAGAAAACTCGACCAGCCAACATCCCAACCGTCCCACCGCGAAAATGGCCGTCAGAAAAAGACTCCACCTAGCAAAGCTGCGTTGTCAAGTAGGAAGGAAAAAAAGAAAAAGGCAACACAGCCCACGAACACGCCCGAACACTCTGCGGCCGGTGGTCGGGACACTGAAAGTCTAACCCCACTTCAGCGAGACATGAAGAAAAGCTTGGATGGCGCTCGCTTCAGGTTCGTCTCCGAGCCCATGGAGATTTATTGGGTTGACTTGTCAGCTGACTCAAGGCTGCTCAATGAAACGTTGTACAAGTCAAGTAGTATGGAAGCCGTCAAGATGATGAAGGAGGACCCCAAGGTTTTTGAAGACGTTAGTGCAATCGATGACGCCCTAGGCGCGAGCTCACTTGGATGCAGTACCATGTCGGTTTTAGACGTCAAGTGCAATCTTGGCCGTCAAATCCCGTCTCGTACTACATCTCAGAGTTGTCATCATATCCTACCAAGACAGTGATCGCAGACATGGGCTGTGGGGATGCTGCGCTTGCCCGGGATCTTCTCGCAAAGAACTTTACTGTCTTATCATTTGATCTGGTTTCCGATGGGGCCTATGTCACCGAGGCGGACATCTGCTCGCGGGTGCCATTACCAGGTTCTGAGCCACAGTCCGCAGAGGCCATCCAGGGAGAGGGTCAGGTCGTCGACGTGGTGGTGTGTGCACTCAGCCTCATGAGTACTAACTGGCCCAAATGCATCGGCGAGGCTTGGAGAATCCTCCGACCGGGGTGCGCAGCGAATCACTGCCCTGTTAAATTGGGACACTTACCGAGCCGACAGGGGAGAGTTGATGATCGCCGAGGTTGCGAGCCGCTTCACAGATGTGGACGACTTTACATCGTTAATCGGTGCCACTGGCTTCAAACTTCGGAACAAGGTAGTCGTCGCAGGTATCGTTGTTTGTCGATATGTGACACGGTTCACAGGACGACCGCAACAGCCACTTTACGCTGTTTCAGTTCAAAAAGGTAGCGAGACCGGTGGTTTCAGAGCAGGATTGGATAGGGCTTGTATCTCGTGGTCGCGTTCTGAAGCCCTGCGAGTATAAGAGACGATGAGTCCGTACTTTGAGAGTATATAATGTGGGAAAGCCCCTCTATTCAACATCATCTTGATCGTGATGCCAGGAAAGCGACATATTTTATCGCACCCCATCGTCAACGCGCGGTTATCGCAACTCCGGTTGGCGACGACCAATCCTAAAGATTTCCGCGAGGTGGGTCGTATTACACCAGATGAAGACACGCTCAGACGATGTGCGCAGGGTATCCACGACATCAGCTTTATCTTGGGAGTGGAGGCCTCGAGAGATCTCGAGGAGGAGTCGTTCCATGGAGTGAGCGTGATACCGTTTTGCATGCCGACCCTGTGCCAACGATCGTTGATAGCAAACACCCGTTGCTCCGTTCACGGGAACTGTCATCAAACCACGCATCGGATTAACGCCAATTCTCAGAGCTGGTTTGGGTATGGCGGATGCGCTTCTGAAACTTTTCCCGTACGTGAATCTACGTGCTGCTGTCGTGGGGCGGGTCTTACACCATCCTTGTGATCCGATCATGGGCGCAGCGCAGCGCCAGTCTACCACCTTGGCATATTCCGCGAAAAGGTCACCTTACAGCCAGTGGAATGTGGGTATCTGTGCTACTGCGGGGCTGCGTCTCACTGGCCAGCATGGTTTGCAGATTATTCCAAGTTGCCGCCTGTTCCGCCGGTTGACGCAGTCTATCTCTTGGATCCGCTCGTCGCCACGGGTGGGACCGCATGCGCTGCCTTGTCCATGTTACTCGATTGGGGAATTCCATGTGAGTAGCACTCGTCTGGGCATGTGCACAGAACGTTATGCGACGCAGTGAGCAAGGTAAAGCTGCTTGTTGTGCTTGGGTCGGAAGGCGGCCTTCAGCACATTGAGGACAACTATCCAGAGCTCGAGGCAAGTGTCCTGTTTACCGATCACGGTTGACCGTACGGCTGAGGTGTCTGTGCTAGATCTGGGTCGCTGCGGTGGACCCGAACCTGACGCCAGACGGACTGATCTCGCCTGGGTTAGGCGACACTGTGAGTGGCATACGATGGTGGTCCCTCGCTCGCTGACGTTGTGAACGCAGGGTGACCGCTTGTTTCATACGTTGCGCGAGTAGATAGAGTACGGTAGCAACCCCGAGTGTACTTGTAGACCCACGTGATCCGATATTGCACGACATGGCACAATCGAGTCCCACACCTGCCCGGCTCGCATTCAAAATGGCTCCCAAATTCTCCAGAGCACTCGAAAATGGCCTCGGGTTCCACCACGCCAACCTTTTCTCCCTCCCCCACCCTCGTCGCACCCTCCGACGACCTCAAATCCCTCCTTCTCCCCCCCGGCATCCCCACTCAGCTCACCTGCGCTTCGGACATCGTCGAGTTCGTCGCCTCGCGTACCGCCCTCAGCTCTACCGTCTATGTCTATGATCTCGCAGAACAGGTCGGATTCGGAACGCTAACAAAGTCGTGGGCCGCCTCTCTCGGCAACTCAGCCCCTGTGGTCCCCCTCCAGACCAGGGCAGGTGCCGGTCTCGCTCTTATCGGGCGTCTGTCCGAGGGGACAAGCCAAGATGCTGTCCACGGTTCTGTCCTGACCGTCTACACCACACCGGTTGGCCTCGCTGCGATGGCTGCCTCACTGACTCATTTACCATCCGCTTCCTCTCGGAGCAGGTTGGTAGTGCAGGTTCCTGCCGTAACGCCCGTCGGAGACACATTCGCACTTTCCCCCACCCTTGCCTCGCTTTCCGCCTCCTTGAGCATCTTTCCCGACTCCCTCGCGGTCATCCTCTCCGCGACTCCGCAAGAGTCGGTCGACATCGCACTGCTTGCATACAAGCTCAAGAATTGGCATGTAGCACACATATTCGACCACCATAGCGCTGCCCGCGAGCTTGGTCACAATTTTGTTGCCGATCATACAAAGGATGTCTCCGACTTGTCCATATTGGACGCAGTCCGCACCGTTGGCTATACTCCCTTCGAGTTTGCTGGCGACCAAAGTGCACGCACGGTCTTTGTTCTTTTGAATGGGCAGCTCGCTCTCAGTGCCAGGGCTTTGTTGTCCAGGACTGTGGGGGTAGCAGTCGTCATCGTGAGAGTTCTCCGTCCATGGGCAGCAGAGGAGCTTCAGAAAGTCATCCCCTCCACTGCGGAAGAAGTCTATGTCTTCGACGACGTGCCTCACGAAACCACCCGAGGCCCTCTTTTCGCCGACGTATTCGCATCTCTTTACCGCCCCGCTCGTTCTGGGCCATTGATCCGTGCTCAGCGAGTTACCCCAGACAGAGGAAAAGAATTTATTTCCGACCCGACACAATTCTGCTCCTACTTGACGTCAATTTTGGGTCACTCTTCCGTAGATCGAAGCTTGGAAAATCCGTGGACGAAGCTTGTGTTCTTTAGTACCCCATCCGACCAACTCGCATTCTTCCATCGCCTCATCGCCGATACATTCTCTCGTGGTATTTCAATGCGTCGTCTGACCGACTACGATGTTTTCAGCAAAGGAGATGGAATCACCGCGGATCGCATCATCCTCTCCCCTAACAAGGAGGACAACTTCTTACCCTTTTCTTTAGCATTGCCGTTGAACGGTGGTGGTCTGACGGATTTCATGTGTATCATCGACCCTCACCTGCTCAAGTCCCATTCCGTCTTGGACTCCGCCAAATCTGGCTCTGCAATCCTCGTTGTCACACCCTGGTCTGGCGCTGAATTGCTGGAAAACCTTTCGCCTCAAGCATTGGCATTAGTGTTGCAGCGAAGGTTAAGGTTATATACCATTGACGCAAAGTTGGTCGCTTCAGAGCTGTGCTCGGATACTGCGACTAGAGAAATGGCCGAAGAACTGATAATATATCTCACTTTCTTGAGATTATACCTCGGAAAGGCGTCGAACCAAACCGTTGTCAGCAAATTTGCCTTGGGATTAGTTTCCGACGCTTTTCGTGGTGACATTTTCACCAGAATAAATGCGCGTACCTGGGACTCGCTCCTTCAGGTTGAGTTGTCCGTAGATCAAGTTCCCTCCCCCATATTGGATCCCGCGGGAAACACTTCTTCAGCCCTCAGGCGCTTCGAGTTCAATACCATTGCGGTCGACACTGGTTCCGGACAAACCGTCTTTAATGGGTCAAAGGTATCATCCTGGCACGAGGCCGCCAAGCACCTCTTGTTCCCCTCGGTCTTCACTCCCCTTCTACCCACCCCGCCGGAAACCGAAGAGTTCCCGCAAATTCCTTCCCTCCACCCCGAAATTGTAGAACGTACTTATCTGGTGACGTGTTCCGTCAACCGTCGCCTTACTCCACTCGATTACGACCGCAACGTGTTCCACCTCGAGTTCAACACCGAAGGCACAGGTCTTAAATATGCTATTGGGGAAGCGCTTGGAATACATGGCTGGAACGACGCAGAAGAAGTGTCGGAGTTTTGCACATGGTATGGCGTTGATCAAAACCGGGTGATCACTATCTCTGTGCAGGGAGGGGAGAAAATGCACAGCCGTACCGTATTTCAGGCTCTTCAACAACAGATCGACCTTTTTGGAGAACCACCCAAATCGTTCTACACCGACCTCGCACCGTATGCCACGGTACCTGCGGAGAAGCTTGCCTTGCAATTCATTGGTTCACCAGAAGGCTCTTCCACGTTCAAGAAGCTCAACGAAAAGGATACGGTTACTTTTGCGCAGATTCTTCAGCGATACCCCAGCGCCAAACCGGGCATTGAGACGCTCTGCGAGATGATCGGTGATATCAAGCCTAGGCACTACAGTATTGCCAGCGCGCAGAGCGTCGTAGGAAATCGTGTCGACTTGTTGATCGTCACCGTTGAGTGGACGGCACCAAATGGTGAATGTTTTGCGACTTTATGTTTAAAAACCGCTGATAGGTGGTCAGGCCAGCGTCGTTATGGTCAATGCACTAGATATCTTACCGGCCTAAAGACTGGACAGAAAGTGACGGTCTCCATCAAGCCGAGCGTTATGAAGGTGCGAGCACTAAACAATCCCTATCCCACCCTTTCCATTCTGATCCGTGTTATAGTTGCCTCCGGATGACACCCAGCCTATCATCATGGCCGGCCTTGGCACTGGTGCGGCGCCATTCCGTGCTTTCCTCCAACACCGCGCGTGGCTTTCTCAGCAAGGCATTAAAGTCGGCCCAACTTATTATTATTTCGGTTCTCGTCACCAACACCAAGAGTTCCTTTACGGCGAGGAAATAGAGGCCTATATCCTCGACAAGGTCATCACCAAGGCCGGTCTAGCGTTTTCCCGTGATGGTCCTAAGAAAGTCTACATTCAGCACAAGATGTTGGAGGACGCTGGGTCACTGGCGGATATGCTGAAGAATGGGGGTGGTGTGTTTTATCTGTGTGGGCCCACGTGGCCCGTGCCAGACGTCTACGAGGCGCTTGTTGGCGCGTTGATTAAGAACGAACATATGACGAGAGAAACAGCAGGAGAGTTTCTCGAGTCTTTAAAGGAAGAAGAACGTTATGTGCTCGAGGTAAGCTGACTGACGTTTGCTCTTAATGATTTACTTACACCCGTGCCAGGTTTATTGAACCTTATGACCGGCGATTGGATGCTTGATTTGAAGACACCTCTAAGAATTTCAGTAGAGAATGTTTGGTTAGATCTCTCTGTTACTCATTTGGTTCCCGCATTGGGAAGCCAGGGTGATAATATTAGATATGTGATCCACCGACGTTCAGTAGAACTGGTTTACATGCGTGGCATAGGACGAGCAGTATATGCTAATAGAACGGATCGTAGTCTCCACGATATACTAGCCACCCCCACCACCCAACTAATGAGAAGATAACAACACCCGCAAGACCAATGACTGCTCCCATTGCAATCTGCCCGGCTTGACTGAGCTGCGGACCAGCACAGCCCTGTTGGTATGCTGCGTCGCATGGCATACCCTGTGGCTGTTTGGACTTGTAGGCACCAGCTTGCAAGGTTGTGTAATATGGGTCCGAAGTATCATTGAGGACGTGCATAGCAGCAAGAGTCAACATGGGGGCATTATAATCTAGGGCGGGCTAGGAATGAATGAGCGTTGGAAACTTGTCCCACTACCGACGAACCTCTGTCTCTGGCCAGTCACCGCGAATGTCAAAGAAACGGTCGTACTTGTCTGGTCCACCGACAACGGCACCGTACAACATATAAGCTTCTTGAGGGGGATCATTATTGATGTTGCTGATATTATTGCCACCGCTTGCCATCGCCGAATGCGGGTTCTGCGGTGAATTAGGGTTGACACCGACAATGTACGGGACTGGAAGTCGCGGGGATATGTCAGGAACGGTTTACTCGCGCAGGACATGACACCTAACCAGACATGGGGTTGTCGCCGAGGGCATACGCTACCTGACTCTTCGCAAAGTTCTGGGATCTCAAGATTAACCACGCGAGAAACAAAAGGGCGATGAGTAAATACATAGTAGTCTTGCTTCTTTTTCTGCGTTGAGGCCAGTGGGACGTATCGGTTCAAAAGCATAGCCGCGTTGAGTGCAGGATTGAGGCTAGCTTCGTCGGAGTCTCCTTTGTAGTATAGAAGACCACCTATCGACTGATGAGATGTCATCACAAATGTAAACCAAGACACCATACCAGCAGTGATAAACCCATTTCCGCCACCGTATACAACACCATCAAAGTAGGTTTCAGCTTGCTTCTGCCAAGTGGAGATGTTGCCAAAAGTAGGATTAGCTTGTGCGATCTGTGCGAATAATACAGGGATTCCAGGGGCTTTCATATCCCAGTTAAAAACACCTTTGTAATCAGAGAGGGAGTACTGCGAGTAGTAAGACAGTGCTTCTTCATACAGCGAGGATGAGTTTGTCGCCCACGAAAGGAATAGCGCTGCTATAGCGAGTTCGTCGCCAAACCCCGAGGACGAGTACGCGGCACCGACTTCGGGGACAGAGTCTTGATATTCGACCTTGTTAGCGCTCGTAGCGAAATCATATAGCGCTTGCGCATGCTGCAAAAGCAACGATGCATACGTAGAGTTTTGAAGTGTTGCTGGTCCTGAGTAAGAATTCGAAAAGACACGATTCTGGTAGAGATTGGAACAGGCTGCAAAGGCTGCCGCTGCGCCAGCGGCGGCATCCGTTCCGGGGCTACCAGTCGTTAGGGATGCTGAAGAACCAAATCTCTACACATAACTATACCTAGTGTTGTTGACTTGATACGATGTTCGTGGACCAGGTATGTTTTGGTCGCCTCCCCAATAACTGTTATCTACATTTTCTGGATAATTCGATGAACAGCAGTGATAACACGGCGTGAAGAGATAATACCATCAGAGATCTGAACAAAAAGAGTATTATTTGATGGATGTGCCTTCAAATGTGTAAGCCGGGTCACCAAGAAACATTAGGAAGTCTGCCTCACCTTGATGAGCCAATCCAGACCCCATCGTAACATGGCATCAAGGTAAGGCGTTTGGTTTGCTAGGTCATAGCCTGCACCAAGGAGCATGTAGCCGATGCAAGAATCGCAGAGGCTGAATCATTACCCTTTCCAAAATCTGTTGCTCCCCAACATACCGACATGAGTGTGAATGACTAGCCAAAGTTGACTAAGGCGAACGATAGAAAAGACAAAAGCACTGACCAACGGGAATGTGCACTTGATGTAGTCTGTGAGACAAGTAAGAGACATGCCATCGCATCGAGCCTGAGAGTACCTCCTGCATCATAATACCCGCCAGTCAAGTCATGGTGAACGTCTTGGCCATCGGAGAGGGCGCTGTCGTTTCTCCACTTTACACGGTTGTCCGTAGGTAGCTTACCACTGCGCTGTGCTTCGTAAAAGTAGAGAAGATCACCAAGCAGTGATGACCACTGGGAATTTGGGATGATGCCACTGGGAGAAGGAACCGCTCCGGCTGAAGAGTTTGGCGGTAAAAAGGGCGGTTCTTGGAGGGGCAACTGGGCAAATACATGCCCAACGAGAAGGAGGACGACGGAAAGAGTCCACATGAGGAACTTGCTCAATATCGATAGCTTGCTGCTCATTCAACACGTAGTCACGTGGTCAATACGAATTAGTCACGTGGTATGGCTGGGACAGTGGAGTCGATATCGTCCACTAGTCAGACCAACGATTTTCTCTCTCTCTCTCTCGATTGCTTCTCGAGAGGATCACAGCTCACGATTTACGGTCTTGTCTGAATTTCCTGTTCGCCTGGCAGTCCATGTTCTACTGATATTTTTCGCGTGGATGTGTGATCATTTTCACACGTGACCTCCACGTATCGCTCGTTCCGTTGCCACCGTCATGTCCGCCCCAACTGTGGATATCCATGTCGAGCTGCCTGCATATTCCAAGTCTTTCGACATTCGAGTTCCAGAAACTGCGACGGTGCTCGATGTCAAACAAGCGATATCTTCGGTGTGCACTGGCCATCCTCGCCCAGAGGGTCAGCGCGTGATATGGAGAGGCCGGTACTTGGCTGACCAGGAGAACATAAGCGAACTATGGCCGGTAAGAAAAGCATACGCTACCTCGTCGAGACTTCTCACCTCTGTTGTCCATTTAGAGTCAAGACGACCAACGTACCGTTCATCTGTCTGTGCGGCCGTCAGCCTGGATGAGTGATCCACCGCGCCTAGACTCAACCACATCCCCTTCCTCATCTGCCGCGGCTTATCCAACGGAACAGAGTTCTTCTATTGGGTCTCAGCAGCACTCTGCCCCCTCTGCCTCGGACTCGGATGGCAATCTCGCGTTCATACGTTTCAAGCACTCGCAGGCGCTCTGCTGGCTTTCACACCCCAAGGTGCCTCCTCCTACTCCGCTCGAAGACGTGGATGCCAAGCGGGTTGCAGCAAGGCTCGCCCTCGAGCGGTTGGGATACGCTTGGCCAGATATCTTGGACGCCCCCTCCCCTTTAGCCAGCCCTGCCTCTGCCGATACCCTCGATTATGAGACTATCACCATGGAGTATGGGCCTTCCGTTATGACGTTTTTTGTTCTCATTGTACCTGCAGTGGCAAGGCTTTTCTCTCTCTGAAAACTCCAAGGGGCACACCTTCTCCGATGCAAGTACATGCACTCAGTGTTCTCACGTATACCTTTTCTATTCTCTCTCTGTCACCATCACGACCACCACCCACACCCATATCAACGCCCAATACGTCCATTCCTCCACACGTGAATGACCTCCTCCAGGAGCTTGGCCTTCCGCCTCTCCGCCCGGCGCCGAATCCCAACGTCAATGTAACTGTCCAGCCAGACATGGCTGGAGCACACGCAAATGCTGTCCCGGAGCGTGCCGAAGGGAACGTTATTAGAGAGTTACCCGTGCGCGCCCTGCTCGCTCCCTTGTTGATGGTCGCCTTTCGAACGGTGCTCCTCCTTTATTTCTTTTCCCCTACACGCAAGCCCCTACTTGGGTTGTGCCTTATTGCATGGATCATCTACGAGATGTGGACTCATGTTCGCATTGCCATTCTACGGCCAGTAGACAGGGCCGACGGCAATGTAGAGCATCCCGGTGTCAACGGTGCGCGGGCTGGAGGAGCTCCTCCTGCTGCTCCCGGAGCTCAAGATGACCGCAACCTTGGAGACCGCAACCTTCCGCGACCAGCAGGTCGTGTTCCGAATACTGAACCAATTCGCGACGCTCAGCAGGTTCAAGGGCCTCCAATACCAAGACAATCGAATGGGATCATAGACGGCGTGGCACTTGCGAATCTCCACTACGAGAACAAGTTACTTTGGCCTGTGCAACAGCCTGCAACAATTACTGAGCCGCCAAAGCTTCTTCACAAAGCAATATCCTTCTTCTCTTTGCTTCTGGTCACCTTACACCCAGAGGTGTATAATCGGAGACGCGTTGCCCTCCGTCAGCGGGAAGGTCGGTTGCGTACAGAAATGAATGCTATAGAGCGAGGTGCGGAAGGGAGAAACAGCGACGAGGCGCTGAGCGAAGAAGAGCAGAGGAAGGATGCATTTAGACGACGGCTCGAGGTCCAGCATGCCCAGCGGGCGGTATGGATCCAGCGGTATGTTGAACGTGTCAGACAAGACGATTGGATAGAGGAGTAGATAAGTATTTGACGAGGGAACTCATCTAGTGACTTTTGGTTGCACCCGATTCAACTGCGACGAGCTAGGAGAGCAATACATGTAAACTGTTATTCGCTTTCGTCCTCGTCCTCGTCGTCCTCTTCGGCGTATTCATTCAATGGAGGTTCACTTCCGTCGGATTCACTACCGTCATCAGATGTTGTTACACCCCCGTCCTCGTTTTCGCTCTCATCCTCGCTTTCTCCTCCCAACTCGACGTCTTCTACGCTACCTTCTTCGTCGCCACTCTCTATTGGGGGTTCCACGTTCATTTGATCCCCTTCCTCTTCGCTTTCTCCTTCCACATATCGAGTCGGCTGCCGGGCGCTGGATGGATGGACGGTAGTGCCGTTTTTGGATGTCAGTGGAGCAGGGGCCGAGGAGGACCGCATTTCAATTTGGGACAGCACTGTGTCAAGTTTCCCGTTCAGTGATAACAAGCTCTCGTGTAGTGTTAAGCGCGTTGTTAGTGTAGCATGGAGACCTGCTAGTCTGGCGACTAGGTCTGGCAACTGGAATTGGTGAGATCCTTGAAGAGAGGACGCGCAGACGCTGGAAACGCACCGTCATGAGATGACCGCTGTGTATAGCGAGCGTTATTTTTATCCAATTGATCAGAACCGTGCCCCTCTGTGAACTGGCACCTCCACCACCACCCTTCATATTCGCAGCTCTTGCACCTCTTCCTAGTCTCTCCACACAGACCAAGAGAAGTGGTAGTGAAAGTTGAGGAGACAAGCGCCTCACGGTATTTCGGATGAGCGCCGTGTCGGAATGCGCTAGACAAGTCTCTAAGAGCCGCGCGTCAGACGAATGCAAAGCTTGTATGAGAGTCCGTGTCAGCGAATGGGCAGGTACGATGTTGAGAGAATCGGACTGTCTATTGGACTTTGTAAACGCGCCCAACTCTTCGTCATTGTCCGATCCCGAGTCCTTTTTCTCGGCGTGAGTGCCATTCAGGGCTGACAACCTCTGCCCAAGACTCAGTTCGGCGAGGTCGGCGTCGAGAGCTCCCTCTACTTCGCGAGCTGCGAGATCTTCAAGAGCTTGATCCTGCCCGAGTTCCGTGCCAGAATGTACAGCCAGCGTTGCGGACTCGGCATAGCGAGCATTTTTCGGCGCGATCTGAACGTATGAGACACGCGACGGTGTCCTCGTATTCCACTGTACTCACTGCGGTTGCGGTGTGATCTTCCACCAATGTCTCATCAGCAGCAAGCTTTGGTTGCTTGGTTTTCCGCGTGGATGATTTTGTGCGTTGTTTTCTTGACCTCGGTGCAGAGTCCATTGAGTGGTGTGGTGGATAAATAATGTTGACGTCTGGTGGAAATGTGGAACCAAGTTGGTCGTCTTGCCTGATCGGTGAGTTTGCCGTCCACAACTCGTCTTCCACTCGAACAGTCCCGCCGATCTCTGTTCCACCTCGACAGCGCTCAAATAGGCGGCGCCATTTCAGTTGGCCCGGCAGACCCTGCTTGTCACTCAGATCGCAACATGAACTACATACAAGTGAGCACGGGTCTATCGTCTCTCCATACTCGCATACTGACTCGAACTAGCTAGAAAAACTGGGTATGGTCTCGATTTCGGATCCAGATGACGGTTCTGCTTACTAGGCTTGGCGCAGGTGAGGGTACATATGCGACGGTGTACAAGGTACTCTGCCCGCTCGCTCGCGCCAACGGATCCTTTTCTCATCGTGTTTATCGTAGGGGCGCTCCAGAACTACCAATGAAATTGTCGCCTTGAAGGAGATCCACCTGGACGCGGAGGAAGGCACACCGTCGACTGCCATTCGAGAAATCTCCCTTATGAAGGAGCTGAAGCACGTCAACATCGTGCGCCTCCACGACGTGATCCACACGGAGACCAAACTTGTTCTTATATTCGAGTACTGTGATCAAGACCTCAAGAAGTATATGGATCAACACGGCGACCGCGGCGCTCTCGACCCCCCGACGGTTCGAAGTTTTATGTATCAACTCCTCAAGGGAACTTCCTTTTGTCACGAAAACCGTGTCTTGCACCGTGATCTCAAGCCCCAGAATCTTCTTATTAATCGGAAGGGGGAACTCAAGCTGGGCGACTTTGGGTTGGCGCGGGCCTTTGGAGTCCCTGTCAACACGTTCTCGAACGAGGTTCGTACTGTAATTTTTTTTTCGCCGCCAGTTCTCTTTTGAAGTATGAACCTAGGTCGTTACCTTATGGTACCGCGCCCCCGACGTGCTGCTGGGTTCTCGGACGTACAATACGTCTATCGATGTGTGGTCGTGCGGATGTATATTTGCGGAGATGATCTCGGGCGTTCCTCTTTTCCGCGGCCGCGACAATCAGGATCAGCTGCTCCACATTATGCGGATCATTGGTACCCCGGAAGACCGTGTGCTGAGGAAGATAGCCACTGATTCTGTGCGTGTTTGTGAATTGCAGCATGTTTCGAACTTTGCCTCATCGTCTGGCAGCCAGAGATTACTATCAAGCAATACCCCAAATACCCCAAACTATCTTTCCAACAGGTTCTACCCAAAGCGTCGCCTCAGGGTAGGTGATTCACTTTTGAGAGACGGATGCTGGGCTGAGTTGATGTTGGCAGCGATCGACCTGCTTGAGCGTTTGCTCCAGTTTGATCCGAGCAAGCGAATTACGGCTACTGAAGCGCTATCGCACCCCTATTTTACGTCCATGACGAGCCCATCGTATGGTCCATCTCCGACGCCCGGATCGATGCCTCCCCCTCAGTTCAACTTTCCCCACCACTCGCACGCGCACCCACCGGTCCAGCAACAGCAGCAGCAGGCGCAACAAGCGCAACAAATCATCGTCCAGCAGCCAGGACAACAACTAGTTCCGCAGCAAGCTGGGTACGCACCGCACGCGCAGACGATGTTTGCTGCACAGGACGCGGCTCGCATGCAAGCTCAGGTGCAAGCACAGGCGATGGCACAGGCACAAGCGCATGCACAGGCACAACATGTGAGCCAACAACAGGGCTTTGGAGGGTATGGTGCACAGTATCAGCATTCGAGATGAATTGGTAGTTGTTTGTAATGTGTACAAGTGTAATGAGGTTTCGTGGGAGACGCATTTTGCAGGTTGAACGATGTCGACGTTTGATTCGTTGTTGGCCGACTTGGCTCGCGATGTTCATCGGGCACAACCAAAGGACGCCCTCCAATTTTGCGCGAATTGGTTTCAGTCGCGGTTGGAGGAGCAGCGGAGACGTACGCGGGACACGCTGACCGCCCAGCGCGGACTGGAACATAACCTCCCATCGGACCTCTACCTCGACAACCCCGTCTTCCCTCCTCCACAACGCCGCCCTTCTGCATTCCACCACAGCCCTTTCGGTACCCTCAATGTCTCAGGAAATGCGTTGCTCTCCATCGACCCCAAAGGCGGTCACCCAAGCCTGATGCTTGACGGCCGCGAACTTCCTCCCACCTCCCCGCTCACCGCAGATCCCTCCAACTCGTTTTCCCGATTCGACGCTACATCCACCCCCACCATGTCCAGCTCTCTCTCCCTCTCCCCGACCGACTACCTACAGGCCCCCTCAGCCACCATCTTGGCCCGTCGCACCTCCGTCAGTGCAGAACCGATCGCCGTCGACAGCGGCCACGACGACCCTCTACCCATCTACCCAAAGTCGCCCGACCAACTCCGCCGCATCAAGGCCTCCATCGCAGACAACTTTATATTTCGCGACCTAGACGAGGAACAAGAAACCGGCGTACTCAACGCCATGCAGGAACGCCACGTTAGTGGAAACGAAGTCGTCATTCGACAGGGCGACGTAGGAGAATACTTTTACGTCGTCGAGTCTGGCCTCTTCTACTGTTACATCCGTCCCGAACCCTTGCCACCCTCGTGGCTTACCGACCACCCGTCTTCCGCCATGGCATCCCAAGACGACAAGTTCGTGCAGCCAAATTACCATCCCGTCTATGGTCGCAAGGTCAAGGAGTGCAAACCAGGCAACTCCTTTGGGGAGCTTGCCCTCATGTATGGTCATCCTCGTGCAGCGACCGTACAAGCTATAGAACCCTCGACCGTGTGGGCACTAGATCGCATCACCTTCCGCACGATTATTTTGAAAGCCGCTCACAGGCGCCGGACCATGTACGAGCACTTTTTGTCCACAGTTCCACTACTGTCCTCCCTCGAGCCCGGAGAAAGGAGCAAGATCGCGGACGCACTTGTGAGTAGAGTGTACCCTGATGGAGAGGCAGTCGTCAGCCAAGGCGATATGGGTGATACGTTTTTCTTCGTCGAGGAGGGAGAAGCCGTCGTCACCAAAAACCAACGATGCGAGGAAGACGACTGGCGCGAGATTACAGTCGGTCACCTCAAAAAGGGTGATTACTTTGGGGGTGAGCATATCATCAATACTTTGCGTGTCTCGTATTTGACCTGTGCGTAATAGAGCTCTCTTTACTCCGGTTCGCACCAAGAGCTGCGACGGTGAGTGCGGTGCACCGCGCTGACCAGTCTCTACCTAAGCTCAAAGTTGCGGCGCTGGACGCATCGTCCTTTACGCGGCTCCTTGGACCACTGAGAGAGATCATGGAGAGAACGGCGGGAGAGAGCTATGGATTGGTGACAAGGTCCAGTCGCTGAGGACAGGGACATTCTGTAGCATCTGGTTGGTATACCTTGTACTTGATTGCCATGCGCGAATTGCTTGGACTGTATCGTTACTACTGTCGCGATGCCAACAAAGTCGTGGAGTGGGAGACTCGTGGCTTCGACCCTTGTCTTGCTCCACCCGTGTTCATGCACCTCCACTGAGACATTCCAACCTTCAAGTCGCTCCTTAACCAACCGCCTGGTCGATGGACCCGTATCGTGCTTTCCACCGTCGTTTTCTCAACAAGAGGCAGGGCCCAATTGGCCAAAGTGAGCGTCTTGATATTTCCGAGTCCGTCCCTGTCCTCACCGCATACTACCTGCATAGTCGTCGCTAGTCTAGTGTGAGTCCCTACATTGAACGATGACGCCGAACTCTCAACTCTCTTCAGACCGGCGTCGAGCACCGCAAAAGAGAGCGCATCGACTCCTGCAGCATCGCAGAACACCGCAAACCCCCTGAGTATCGGTGGAGTCGTTGGTCAAGTCACCAGTCTAGTCGGCAATGTTCCAACGCCATCGTCTGGGTCTTTTTTTACTGTGGCATCGAGTATTCCCCTTACATTTTTGACTTCCAGTTCTGGTTCGACCGCCCACTCATCTTCAGAGGAAATGACTACCCCGTAAGTATTTCCAGAGGTTTGCATGATCTTCGACTGAGACTGTCAGGACACCATCGACGACCTCCAGCTCCAGCTCCCTCGCCACCCCTACATCGACACCTCCCCCATCGTCCCCGGTCTCCGACATCGTCTACACCACCTCCGACGGTAATCACGTCGTCTATGTCACTAGCACTCTGCCCGCCGCGTCTTCGACAGCTGGGCCCTCCACCTCATTCTTACAGAACCCTTCTTTGGCGGGCGGTGTCTTTACCCTTGTCGGAATCGTTGCACTCGTCATCATTTTCACCATTGTCACGTGGGCCATTCGCAAACGCCGTCGTGATCGTCTCGAAAGAGACCTTGCTGCAGCCGTCACTTTTGATCCCGGTGCGACGGACCACTATGAACATTCGATTGAAAAACACAGACTGAGCGGGAGCACCTTGGATCACGGCCATGGCTATGGTATGCAGCTGGCATATGCTCCTCAGCAAGAGTATCATGGACCCGTGGGTTATGGACAGTATCCCGTGCCTGCATATCACGCTCCTTCCATCCCCGCGCATTACCGGCCGCCATCTCCTACCGCCCCGCAACCTGTCGCACAAGGTGGTGCGAATCTCACCCGCAAGTTTTCTGATCGCAAGCCCGTGCCTCCTCTCCTACCCAACCACGCATACGATCCTTCCAACGCCCATGTCTCCATTCCCCCGCAGTTTTATCAGCGGTGAACCTAAAGGGGAAAGCATTTTCTGTCACTTGGTGCTGGACACAGAGAACAGATTCGCGAGATATCTTGGGTGAGTTACGTGTTCTTGTCGTCTTGAGCATCATCTGAAGAATGGGAGAAAGGATGTTACCTTTGATTTCTACCCAGATACCCCGTTTAACTTAAAGCATTGAAACTGGTTGTATAATTCCTCGTGCAGCGTTGCTATCCTTTTTCTTTAAAACCCCCAAAAACAGTCCCTCATGCAGATTTGCTGTGCATATCAGCGATATGGTTTAGTTCCATTCATTATTTGTTCAATTCAAGTTGATTGTCATATCGTCTGTGTATCGATAGCTGTCTGAACAAGGCTCGCTTCGTTGGATTCTGGTAATCAACTGTCGCATTAATAGCCATCGTGATTCCTTCAAGAGCCACGCGAAGTGTTGTCATCCAAGTGAGCACGTCGTTCCTGGTTCTGACATAGTTGGCAGGATGTACCCCCAACATCTTGCGTACACTTTCAATTTCAGTTTGCAAAGTCGACCCTGAATACAGGACTTACAGGACTCGCAGATGCAAAAATGAGACCAGGCGCAGTGTTCGTTGTCGTGTCCTTGTCGCGTCCTCATTGCTCTAGGTACCACACCAGCCAAGTTACACCTCGTGTCCACATGCATTTGTAGAAAAGGGAGCATCCATCGCCAGATATGTCAACCGAACGTCAGCCTGGCTGTGGCTGCGCAAAGTGAGTCAACGCTGAGACACTACAAGCGCTCGCTTACGCAAACGTCGCTTGCTTGGAACACGACGCAGCAGTGAGGTTAGATAGGGTGAAAAAAAGGGTCCTGGTGCAGATTTACACGAGGATGAAGACCTCGTGTGTGCACCCATACGTGAGTGTCGTCCCGCGTAATCGATTCGGATAAGCTTGGCTCCTTGGCTTTTTGCCCCGAACGCTTTGCATACTTGCCATAAAAGGAAAGATACTCGGCGGAGCAACGTCATGGGTCACGCGGTCACGGAACCTTCATAAGCAAAGCCCCTCCGCTTCATCGCCCTTCTTCGTCTCTCCTCTCGTCCCCCGCCCATCATGAGACCATCGATCCTCCCCCTCCTCATCACCCCCCTCCTTTCTCTCGCATCTCCATCTTTAATTCATGTCCGCGACGATTCACATGTGCATATGCACCATGGCCAGCCCATGCACGAAATTAACGAAACAGAGATCCTCCAATGGCATCTTCCAACTCTTCCATCTTATTGGTCAATAGATATAGATGATCGCGATCCAACCACTGCACGTTACCCCGCTCTCGTTGCACTTCATGCCCTCTTCATGTGCCTCGCCTTCTTTGTAGCGCTTCCAGCCGGTATACTTCTTGTCCTTCTCTCCTTCATACCTAACTGCCGTCTCTAGCTATTGCTCTTCGCTCCGCTAAACATTCCTACCATGGTCTCGCCGTCGTCTCATTCTACGCCCTCTCAGCCCTTGGATGTGCGACCAGCAGCCTCTACCGAAAGCTCACACCTGATATGTAAGCATTTCCTACCGT
Source organism: Phylloporus cf. tubipes (assembly GCA_038094315.1). Lineage (NCBI taxonomy): Eukaryota > Fungi > Basidiomycota > Agaricomycetes > Boletales > Boletaceae > Phylloporus > Phylloporus cf. tubipes. The sequence goes on from JBBPTZ010000014.1 coordinate 29,904, forward strand.
ACTCACTACCATCTCATTGCCTCGTTAGGTATGAGGGTTCGACCCATTCGACCCACGGTTACCTGGTTTTGCTTCTCAGCCTGGCGTTATCCGCTGTCGATATAATCGCGTTTCTCACTCGCCTATATACTTTCTGCTCAGCACCTTTTAGACTCTCGTTGAAGCAGTTCTGGCGTTCAGTGGCATTAGGCCACCAAGACAAGTACACCTCTCCGCTCGAGTACTCTGGCATCGCCTCGGAAGACCCTGAGGAGTACGATGACATCAAACCAACCCATCGCGATTCCGACCACGTTGTTTTTGACGCTGAAGATGACTCAGGCTCCCCCCGATCTCCAAGGTTTTCTGATGATACCCTTCGCGATGTCATGGTGGACCCTCATTCTAAACAACATTTTCTTCGCCGCATCCCACACGCCGCATATGCAACCCTTGAGAGGTTCCTTGTAGTTGCGGCATTCGGAATGGTCTTGTCCGGTGTTGTCATTTACACAGGTGGCTGTCGCGACAGCTACATCAACGGGTGTCTCGCTCATCTCATCAGTAAGTGTAAAAGCAATTGTTTAGTACTGCTTCTCTGATTGCCCTACTCAGAGGGTGGGATATTCTGGTGTTATGGACTCTTCACCTTTGCTCGCTTTTTGGGATCACACTCGGAGATGGGTTGGGCATGGAATGTTTCTCCGATCGAAAACACCATCACAGCAGAATTTTTGGAATCCACGGTCATTTTCCTTTACGGAATATCGAACACCTGGATGGAAAGGTTTGGGGCGAAACCGGGAGACCCTTACACAACGAAGCAGGTACAGCATATTAGCATTGCGGTACGTAAAACCTTCCCTTCGTTGTCTATTTTGCCCAACATACAATGGCTCAAAGGTCATGTTTTGGTTTGCTGGTCTCGTCGGGATGGGAATGGAGTCTAAGCGCATACGACGTTGGTTAGCAGCTTCTGCGGCGGCTGCACGGGGATCAACACGGCTCAGCAGTGTCGTTGAGCCCCCTAGCTACAGAGGAAGCTTCAATCCTTTTCCCGCTCTTGTCATTGGTGTCACAGGTGCTGCCATGAGTGCTCATGCGCAGGCTTATGTCTTCCAGGTACTGCCCAGCTATTATTGTCCGCTCATCATATCTCATAAGGAGTCAGGTTCAGGTCCACGAACTATGGGGTTGGCTTCTGCTCGGATTTTCGGTGCTTAGATGCCTGACCTATTTCTTCCTTTGGCTTGGCCCGCCTAAATCCGTTCTTCCCTCTCGACCGCCAACGGAAGCCCTGGGAAGTTTCTTCCTGGCATGCGGTGGTCTGATGTTTGTATTTAGCACAGAAGAGCTTACCCTAGCAGCCATGCGGAAGGGGCGTGACGGTCAGCTGGTCTCCTTCACCGCAATATCGACGTTTTGATCGGCCCTCCCCAACAGATATGATGATGTTCCTGAATGTTGCGGTCGCGATTACCTGCTTTGCGTTCTGCTGGACACTCTGTGTTGTATCATTCAATGGATGGCTAAAGGCCAGAAGGATGATGGCTTGATGCTCGTTTGATGCTCATTTGGTTGTATTTCTGATGTTCAATATTTGTATTCTAAGTTTGTATTTTTTGGAGGCACTTTTTGTAGAAACACTTTTCATACTATGCCTGTTGCTGTGTTCACCTGATCGATAAAGGCTCCCATCCACACCCAGAATCCAGACCACCCACAGCCAACGAATCCTCGCCAACAACTCCGCCGGCTATTAAAATCGGTGGACCATAGTACCCGAGCAAGCTGTGTAGCCCCGAGGCACACGCCAAAATAAAATGGTGCGCCTTGAGCGTTCAAAATGCCGGCGTAGGTAATAAGAGACATGGTCGATGCCGAAAGTGCGCTCAAGATGGGACGGGTACGTTCGCCAAATAACAGTGCCGTAGAACGAATGCCAGCCTTGACATCGTCAATCTTGTCCTGTCAAAAGCAGGGTGAGATGATCGAGCGGCTTTCGCAAGTGCAGGGCTTACTTGATGGGCGTAGATGGTATCATAGACCAGCGTCCAGCATATTCCACCTGCGTACAGGGGTAAGCAGATATGCCAGTCAACCGAGCCTGCGACTGCAGACCAGCCAAGCAGTGCACCCCAGTTGAACGTCAGCCCTATTTATACGGTGAACATGGAAGCGTCGCGTCGTTTTGCCGGCGACGTACCGAGGACGGCTTGAGGCCAGTACGTGATACGTTTCATCAGTGGGTATATGGTAACGAGGGAGAGGGAGGCGGCACCAAGTAGGATGCTGTGAGAGACGGGGTGAAATGATGAGCGAGAGGACGCGTCGTTATGACGTACCTGTACGTGTTGAGCTGCAGCAAGACAACCAGTCCAGCGGTCAGTTGTCCCGCGAGGAACCCTAGCGCTTGGCGACGCGTGATATCACCGCGCGCGAGTGGTCGCGTACGCGTCCTCTCTAAACGAACGTGCAAGGGAGAAAAAGTTACGAGGCAAAGGACGACGGCGATATGCGGACTGACCGACTGCCTTGTCGAGATTCATGTCCCACATGTCGTTGATGGTGCAGCCTGCGCTGCGCATCAAGACTGCGCCGATGCCAAATAACCCGAGGTATGTTAGCGAGGCTGTCAGCGGTGCTGCGTGCGCGTACGAGGCCATAGTGATGGACCACGCTGGCATTGGCGCATTCAGCAGGGAAATGAGTAGACGGCACCGACGGGCATACCGCTCGGATAAAAGAGCAAGAGGGTCCCGATGGGCTTGTCGAACCTGGTGAGATGGATGTACGGTCGTATTCTGGCCGGAAATCGGTCGATCCATGTCGTCGGAGGAGTGTTGGAAGTGTAACGAATGAATGACCTAGGTGCGGTGGGAATACTGGGTCCTGATGCGAGGCAACCAAGCAACAACGTGCGCGATGACCACGACAGAGACCTCGTCTTCAAGCTCGTCAACATGGGCAAAGTGTAAGAGAAGTTTGTTCACACGAGAAGAGTCTCTCGTCGCTGGTCGGTGAAAAGACCGGGGACAGAAATACAACTAGTCTCATATACATCATGCTCAGATTGACCACGACGGGTGTAACAGCGAGGACCTTGCTGACTGGTGCCAAGAAGTACAATGTCTTCACCGCGAGGGGTTCATGTTACCATTTTGGGCTTACTAGATTATGTAATCAGCCACAAACCTTAACCCTAAAAAATCCGCAGAAAATGTGGCATAATACGACCTTGCGATTGCAAGGAAACATACAGAGTGACGAGAAAAGTACACGCAGAACAATACGGGGTTGTAGTATGCAAAGGATGCTCGAGAATGGATGCAGGAATCAGGGGAAAAAGGACACCAACTGTTCACCATTCCTTTGCGAGCTTAAAAGACCATTCCCAGTCTGCTCATGCAACACGTCAAATCTCGGGCGTGCTTGCTGGGATCAGGGGACGTACCAGCATACGTTTCGCCGTCGTCGTCGACGACACGACTCTTGACATTGAATGAACCCATGCGAGCGAGAGTACCTGATGGTGACTCTTCCGGGTCAAAATTCTTGCTGTATGGCTCTCCAGTTGGACTAGGACCATAAGAGCCAAGCATCTGCTCCATCCGGTCCACTAAACATGATTCGAAAAACGGTTCATTCACCAATCAGACCTGTGTTCTCACCAGTGACACCAGCTCTCTTCACCAGTTGCAAGTAGCGGACGCCCTTATACCTCCTGTGAGTATATCTGTTGCGATCCAAGGAACATAATTCATACCGAGATAATCGAGTGGTTCACTTTGAACGTAATGCGCACGCTGATAAGGTGTGAGATGCATAACAGTGGACAGTGCGATACACACTTGTACTCGACACCCTCCTTGATGATGATAGGGTTTTTCTTCGTATCCGCAAGCTTTGCCTTATCCGCGAGGTTGAAGATGAGTGTCTTGCCCGGGGGGAGCGTGGGCGAGTCGAGCTCCAGGGTTAAAACAGTGACCTGATAGAGAGTATTGGGTAGGGGTGCCACTCGATGAATGAGTGGGCGTACCTTGGGGAGACTATTATCTCCGGTGGGCCCGCCGGGGACGATACCTAGGCTGGCTTTCCAGCGCGCAAGGCTTTCGTCTCCAGCGTCTAGTTTGGCATATTCTTCGGCAGTTTTCGCAGCAGTGGGCTTGTAGCCTTAAAATCGGGATGAGATGGGATCTACCCGAGTGTGCTTTGCTCACCTGGGGTGACAGATGGCTTGAGATCGTCCTGCTCGTCGTGCTAGGAAAAATGAGTTGTAAGCCGACGATGGGTGAGGAAAGACGAGAAACAGACTGAAACCATGCTGGGAGGGAGCAAAAGGTGGCGAGGTGCGTTGAATCTGCGTTGCTACTCGTTATCATTGATTTCACACGGCTGTTAATCACGCACATCCTGGCAAATCACGACAAACTAAATTGCTATTGCAAACCCATCAAGACAAAAAAAAAAAAAGTCCAGACCCTACATATTCAAGAAAAACGAGCGAAGATGGTATAACCGTCACGGTATCATATCTGCACGACAGCTGAAAAAAGAGTGGACGCCTTAAAAGCACGAACCCGGATCCAAACATTCTAGTACACGCGGCGGTGCGTGCGCTCGCAAATTACTAAGGGGTATCAAAGGCTCGACAACTGTGGCGAGGCAATGTCGTGCATGCCCTCTGAACACTGTTAAGCAACACACCGCCTGATTTCGGTGGATCCACGTACCGCCTTTAAACCAGCATTTGCCTTTGCTCAGGTGGAAACATTTAGAACCATTCGGGCAAGTGTGACCCCAGCAACAGCGATCGGCATATGGGCATTGCAAACCTGGTAACACGCGTGAGTAACGTTCCACGCATCGCGCGTCGGATTGCACACCATTTTTGAGAAAGTTACAAGGGGCTTTTTTCGCATTGGAAGCCAGCGTCGCCAATTGATCGGGAGTCAGAACGTAGTCGTGAGAGTATTTACAAGTCCCCTGTGCGCATGCTTCAGCGTCTGACCAATGTGCAGCAACATTATGTACCTACGCCTTTAGTGCAGGACATCAGGTAGAATTCATTACAAGGAGGAGGTGAATCTGCTTAGATGCATGTCAGTCTGGTCCACCTCAGGAAACAGACCGTTCACGGACGTTTGTGAAGTGGCTGTTAGACAACATCAATACGAATCAGTAAGACGACACGAGTTGTTTACTTGCCAGATTAGGATCAATCAACTTGCCAGTCGAGGGCATTGGTACACTGGGAGGAGAACGTGGTGTGGGCAATCCACCTGTTACATGAGAGGGACTCAGACTAGCGACATTCAAAGGAGGGGGGTGGTGGGTGGCATTGGGAGGCGACGTGGCTTGATGCGTCATGAATACATTATCGACGTAAAGGGTAGGCAAGCGAAATCGAGGAGAGCTTTTTGGGCTGGCGCCCCCCGCTTCAAGTAATGCCAGTTTGCCCACTAAACCATCGCTCTGGATCGAGGCAATCGTCGACGCGTATGCACTATCGGAACCGCCTGTAACCGCGCAAATCATTTATCGGTTATTTGCTGTGGCGGAGTATCTTACCAGCAAGGAATATCCGTTGTGTCTGTGGAAAACGAATGTAGGTTTGTAGATATTCTTTGATTACTGTGAGCACGGTGGATGCGGGTCGCGAAAGACAAGTAACAAGCCTGTTATCTTCGTAAACGTGGAATCTTTGCCATACCCGACATCCACCAATAAGAATCTTGGGGATGCCTGGCTAAAGCCCATCGTAAACGCCTCCAGTTGTTCAGGGGTACATAGCTGATGGCGGTCGAGAGCGCTGGCGAGCCCTATCCTGTTATAATAAACGGTGATCCAAAAGGACAGTTGCCCCAAAACATGTATGTCTTCGCTGGTTAAATAGTCGGCAACTGCCTTGGTCAGCTGCTGGGCAGCTTGGCGACCACCCTCATGACCTTGCTTGAGGAGGGCCTCAGTAAATACACAAGCGTCACCGTCAACGACACAGAGAATTAAGAGACTCTGGCTCTGTTTGGGAGTCAGGATGAAACTGGCCCATCCAAATGTCACATAAGAAACGGACCATCAGGGACTCCATGGATGCAACTTGACTGTTGAGAGACGCGAGCCTTCCTTTAAGGGCTTTCGCCTCCCGTTCTGCCCCCTCGAGAGCCGAAGCGTGAGCTTGCTTCCATACCGCTAGCTCAACTTCTAGCTCTGCAAGACGGTTCTCCAGATCAACGTTTCGCTTAATTGTCGCCGAGGAGAGAGCTGTCGGGAGGGGTTAGGGTATCCAAGGGGGGGTTTGACATGGACATACTCAACAGTCGTGTGATCGTCTCGTCCCTTGCAAGGAAAAAACGAGACCGTCGAATTAAGGCCTGTGACTTTATGCTCAGGGTCTGGTACACTTACCAAGCCTGTTGGCTGACCTCAGTGATCTGTGGAGTTGCCATAATAAAGGCAAGCGGGGTGAAGAGAAAATGGCGGACGAAGGCAGGGTGACGGTTTATAAAGAAAGGAAGAAAAGTCAATGACCAGCGCCTAAGAGTAGTTAATCAGGCTAGATCGCGGGGTTCTAGTCAGTCGATAAGGGAAGCACCTTGATCCCGAGCTAGAGAAGTTTCAGTAATTGATGCGAACCTGAACGGTTTTTCAATTCGCCTCCGCTGCGAATCATGGTGGGGGATGGTGTACGTCAATGGAAAGTTCCGTAAGCGTTGACGTGTTCATTAAGGCTCGCCGCGAGGCCTGAGAAGAGAACAAAAAAAAAACAGGTCATATATGTACAGATGGCTCGGCACGGCTGACAACGTTCAACCCTCATATCTCTGAATGCCGTGTTTCCGACGAATGAGCGCATATGAAATCAAGTGCTCCGGTGCATCCCCGCTATACAAGGTATAAGAGCGTTAATTCGTGCAACAATTTTGAACACGGACCAGCTTGGAATTTGCATCTTCCCAGTTTGAGAAAATAACACGTTGGCCCTTGGGGGCATACGTGCCCGTACACACAGTCATCACCAAATGTACACATGCCACCTGTCAAAATGCTCAGCGGTAAAGGGAGGCATTGGGAGAGTTGGCATGCCCTCGTTCGCCACGTTGCAGGGCGTCTTTTTAGCGTTCTCACTCAGTTCTCGGTAGTGTTCTTCCTCCAGTATATAATCATGACCGTATTTGCAGTCTGACCCATGCCAACAGTTTGCAAGGTAAAACAGAGTGCAGGGTGCGGGGATATCTGTAGCCATGAATGAGGACCTAGAATGAAAAACTGTTGCGGGTAAACGAACGCTTTGACAGGGGCTGTCGGGTGCAAAATTTCAGTCGATCGGGTGATAACACAAGAGAATGGACTTGACTAATTTGGGGTTGAGTCGGCGTTGTCTCCCAGGCGACGACTTTCTGCGAGTGAACTGAACGAGTTGCGCCGGATGCGCGTCGTTGGCATCCGTGGATATACTGCTGTCGCTGGCTTCATATGCGGCGGTGTCAGTGCGGCCAGTCTGAAGCGCTGATTTATAACTATGAATTGAATTGTATCTGGGACTAAAGCTGGGAATATCTGCGGAAGCGTTAGCTGGGGTTGGCGAAGTAGTAGAAGAATTGGAGATCTGGGTATTCGCCGCTGCTAGCCTGGCAGGAATGGGGAGGCCAGGAGGGGGCCCGGATGCAATAGATGTGTAGGAGGGTGGAACGAGTTTAGTGGTGATGAATAAATCTGGGATGCGAAGGTCGGGAAGCATGAGTGCCCTGATGTCGAGAGCGACGTCGGCATAGCCAGGCAATAAAATGAGCTTGTCACGGAAACCTTCAGTAATGACTGATCGAAGGATATTGACGTATCCATTGTCATGGGATCCTGGAAAAGTGAAGGACAAACGGTAAAGGAAGGCGGGAAAGGGGGAAAGGGAGTTACCTCCAAATATAATTTTATGGGTCTGGGGAAGACGAATATTATCTTCGAGATAAACTGGGGGTGGAACGTGTGGGGGGTGAGGCGAGGGATGGCCTGAAAAGGAAGTGACCTTTAATTTTAGCATCTGCAGCCTCCTTGCTACCGCCTACGTCGACCATGAGGAAGCGCTCGGCAGCTTGGTTGAAACCAATGATGAATTCATCAAATTTTGCTCTAGCAGCAGAAAGGGCAGCCCTGGAAAAAGTATCGAGGAGGCCACGTTTGTTGTAAAATAAGTAGACCCAGAGGTGGTACTTCTCGTGGCCGAGGTCAGATGCAAGGTGGACACGGACGCCTTCGGTCAAGCGCCTGGCAGCCTCGAGGCCACCGTCTTGGCCAAGTGTGATGAGGTCTGGAGAGAATATCGTGCCGTCACCATCCAAGAGACATATGACGCGTTTCCCATGACCCTTGGAGGGGGTGAGGGATGGAGGGGAGAGGAGGAGTACGCAGACCTTTAACGCATGGAGTTCGTCTGATTTTCGTTTCAACTCGTCCTGCGAGCCGGTGTAGGCAGCACGGAAAGCGCCGAGGCTGGTTGATAGTTCTTCGATACGTGCGATGTATTCACGCTCTTTTACGAGCAAGGCATCAATTTCGGCTAATTGTGGATGAGATGGCACGAGGAATAGCCGCGATGACGAGACATACAGGATATATGAGCGAGCGAGGTGCGACTGTGCGTGGAGATGAGCTTGGAGAAATACGGGGAGGGTAAACTCACATCGGATGGTCGTCCATGACAAGCCACTCGAAAGGCCTGCCACGAGGCATATCATGTCCTCCGTGGGAATAAGTCACGTGTGCGTGTCTCGATCAGAGAACGCGTGTTGTGTTGTTCCCTCAGACATGTCTCTCTACGCCTCGCTCGGCGTGTCCCCGCGAAAGCGACGCGCATCCGCCAGCTCAGACGACGAATCCACGCCAAAGAGACGCAGAATCGCGTAGGTTTGTGTCATGTTTCTCTTCTTTCGCTCATTTTTCGCTAGGCTACCTTCTCCGCCGCCTTCTCCACGCGCGCTGCCAACCCATCTCGCCCGTCTCGAATCCGTACACTCTGCGCTCCAACACGCACTTTCTCACGCACTCGCCACGTGTGCCCTCTCTCCCTCTGAGCACTCGGGCATCATCCGCAACGTCCTCAACCACATCTCCATCGCCACGTACGCTGGCTTCACCACAAAGTTCGACGAGCGCGTCCTCAAGCGTCTCTGCTGGCTTTGGGAATGGGACACCACCGCTCTCCCCGTCCACGACGACCCCAACCCCTTCCTCGCATCCTCTCCCCCAAAAGACTGGACGCGCGGGTCGATGGGCTTCGTCATCACTCCCACCTCCCACTACGCAAAGGCAGCCGGAAAACGCATCCCTGTGTATGGCATCGGAATCGAGGTGGAGTTGGACATTGACAAAGGCATGACCGATGGCATGGCTGCCGTCGCAAGGTGGACCGCCGGTGCAGACAAACGACGCGCAGAGTTGCGTGAAAAACTCGACGCGTGGGCCAAGGTAACTTGTCACTATTCCCTTCCCTTTCCAGCTCACTCTCTTCGCAGAACCATTCGGATGCCAACCCGATTCCCGATGTACCCTTGGCAGACCTGCCCCAACTTGCCATTCACACCGCTCAACCTTCTTCTCTCACCCGGGTCCTTGCAGCCGCGTCCCCAAAGGGTGTAGCTGCTCTTGAAAACCTGCTCCCCTTTTCTCCCTCCAAGTCCCCTTCCAAATCTACTGGAAAATCTTCCATTCTCTTTCCCACTGCGAAACCCCTCCTAGCGGACCCCTCACCATCTAAAGCCTCTGCCACACTTTTGCAGACACCGTCCTCTCGGCTCAAGCGATTGGATCCTCTTGCGGGTCTCCTCACTCCACAGACACCCGCTCGAAAACGTCTGCAGTCGGATGACCTGCCCACGACCCCCGTCCACCAGCGTGGACCCAACGCCCAGACTGCACCATCCACGCCGAGCACCTCCCGCCGTCAGGCGCTATACGATCGTGTCCGCCTCAAATCACTGACCTCCACCCCGGTTAAATCCACGAGCGCCCACGTGCCAGGTAGCAAACTCACTAGAGATGAGATTCAGAAACTGGGTCAGGAAGAGATTCGCCGACGTTGCTTGCTTGGTCGACTAGGCGGCGTTGCTGAAAGCACCTGGATGTAAGTACAACATACGTCCATCGGCGTTTTGTGAATTGACATTTCCAGGCTGTTCTCATCTCCGGTTGGGTCGACCGCAACGCCAACCATGCGTAAACGCAAAGCTCTCCCCGCCAGCGAGGTCATGGCCGCCGTCGTAAAATCCTCTCCCGTCCCAATGTCGACCTCAGAAGCTTCTGAATCTCTGAAATTGTTAACGACGCTCTGCCCATTCTTCCTCAGATCGCTTGATATCAAGGGCGAAGAATGGCTCGAAATGCCCACTGCGTCGACCACGGACACCACCGAATGTTCCGCCAAACAAGATTCGAGTCCGACAAAGCCATCCGGAAGCAAAATGCCTCCGCCTAGCCCTGGATCGAGACTATTTGGGAATGTTCCACCCGCGAGTCCTGGATCCAAATCGCGCCTGGACAGCGCAGATCAGCTGTTGACTCGGAGCCCCCGCAGGGTCAAGCGAGAGGCAGGAGGGATCAGGGAAGTCAGAGAGACTATCAGGAGAGAACTCGAACTTCACGATTGATCTACAATGCTTTCATTTATTTGCGTTCATTACCCATTTGCGACACCTTTCTTGATTTGTTTGCGATACCTTGTACTTGTCTAGCGACACCAATACTACTCTACCCCCTCCAGAAAATCCGCCCAAACGTCATTCATATGGTACAGAACGCTGATATGTCCACCCCGAAGAATCTTGACCTTTGTATTCTTGTAAGAGTTGGCTAGGTACTGCGTCCACGCTTCGGGTGCTTCCCTGTCCCCAGAGCTCGCTACCAGCATGACGAATGGACGAGAATGCTCCTTGTCCAATGCGTCCGGCTGAAAACCCCAATCCGAGTGCAGGACAGAAGACATGAGCTTGAAACCCTCCCAAGATTTCGCTACGCTGCGTACGACATTTGTCGCAAACCTCTTCTCCGTTTCGCCCTCCGCCACGCCCTCGTTGGCCCTCCACTGGGCGAACTCTTCCCTCTCCGCCCCGTCCATCTTGTCAAACAGGGACGCTCGCAAAAACTTTTCCGCATTGTCGACCGTGGATACCTTTCTCGATATCCCAAATGATACGAGATGGACGAGCATCTGTTTAAACGGCGAATACTGGCTAACGGGGCCGACCAAAAAGTAATTGCTCCAGGTCATGTGCTTTGCATAGTCCTTGTGATAGCGGAAAGGCGTCAGTGACCCCAAGAGCAGCACGCCGACGATGCACCGTCCGTACGAAAACTTGTCGTACGGTGCGCCGTACAGTATCTGTGCGGGGACCGTGCCAAAAGACCCTCCAGAAAGGTAAAGTTTGATGTCTCTCGCACTGTCAGGATAGAGGTGGTCAAGGAGGGCTGTCATGTCGCTGGTGAGGCAATCGACGTATGGGGTGGACGGGGGAGGCGGAGAAGTGTTCCCCCATCCGGGAAGCGTGGGGCAGACGTGGTGGATGTTCTTCGATGCGATGGTAGGAGAGACCTTGGAGGTCTCTCCGACTGTGAATGAGCCATGGAGGTAGAGGAGGACGGTCGTGCTGGACGCGTTCCCGGAAGTGGCATACGCTAGCGTCCGTCCGCCTGACAACGCGAGCTTGCTCTCTTGAGACATGTTATTTCTTGACTGGCCCGAGCCCTCTTTATACATCCAAGGTTGCTGCGGCGTAGTTGCACTCGTCTAGGGGCCAATTATGATGCAATGTAGCCAAGTGTCTGAGATAGCTGTGGCAAGGGAGGTACGAGCGGCGCCGCAGTGCTAGGACTTCGGACGAGCGGAGTTGGTCGGAGTGCCACCCTGGCCGGCATTCCGAATGCCGGCGCCTCGCAGCTCACTCCGGCCTGGGGCCTCGAGTGCGCAGGCTCGCACCTGCTGCTGCGGCAGCGTCTCTGCGAGGCGGTCCCACCCACCCTTGCAGCGACATCCAAAGTCATGGGCTTAGGATCTGATACTTGCCCGCTTAGCTCAGTGGTAGAGCGCGTCACTTGTAATGATGAGGTCGGTTGTTCAATCCAGCCAGTGGGCATCTCTTTTTTTTTTCTTTTCGCTTCGTTCGCCATACAATGTCCGTAAACGACGCCAATGGTTAAAGTTTGTAATTACTACCGATTCAGCTCCTTCCGGATCTTTTTCTCATACAGCGCACAATCCACGACACTGCCTTCCGTCCGACTTTGCTCCGCAGCGAATACCGTAAGATGACTCGTCAATATCTTTCCGACATCAACGCCAAGGATTGATTGATCGCATGCGCGCACCGCATTAACGAACGTTCGGATAAGGCCTAGGTCCCCACCCCCGTGACCACCACCCTCGTTGGGAGGACAATGTGTCGTGTGCTCGCCCGTTCGGAAGTCGATCACCGTAAACGTATTCATATCGCCCACGATTTCTCCATGCGTAAAATGAAGGCGCGTCTGACGTTCGCAAACAAGGGAAGTGTACGCAACCATCGTAAACGAGGCTGTAGCTCCGGAAGAGAATTCGATGTTGACCACCTTTGGTACCAATTAGTTGGGCTTGGCAATCACAATACAACAGGAAACGTACTTGGTGATCGCAGACATCGTTGTCGCTTTCGTACACACACCTTCCGTAAGGACCATTGTGTAATGCGTCGGTAATGTTCTCAATGTCGGGTATGCCATCCACCAGGGTGCTCACAGGCCAATGGGTATTTCCTTGGCACACGGGTTCCAGGTATACTGCATGGCAATTTTGACAATGCATCAGCTGTGTACACGAGGAGCGTACTTTTCTTTGCGCTATACGGACACTCGTGTTCAAGGGGACATTCGAGACATCGCGATGCATCACCGGCAGCTACTGGTTTCTTGTCTTTCCTGAAGTGATGCAGAGACCCGAATGAGGACACCCTGGTAGGAGTGGCTGGGGACAGCCAGTGACACAGAATGTCGATATCGCTGGATGGCGTGATTCGATGAGAGAGGAACCTCGGTGAGACACGAGGGGAATTTACTGGCAGCTCTTTGTCATGAGAGAGAACGAGCTCTCCGCTTCCCTTGCCCAGTTACCTCGGACATACGAATGGGCAAAGTGAAAGTAACCAACGGGCTCGACATGGACGGCATTTACGAGCTCTCCTAGCCTCCCAGAACGAATGATTTCTGTGATTGCCTTGCTGTAAGGCGAATAACGCAACACTTTGCCGGCGCCGTCATCCATGAGTTGATACACATGGCAGATCGTGCGCACCGTGTCCTATCCCAAATATGATCCCGGCCTTGTTTACTGCCTTTTCCATCTCGACGAGATCTTGCAAGTTGGTCGCCATCGGCTTCTCACACAAGATGTGGTATCCCTGCTGGGCAAAGGCTAAGACGACATCCTTGTGCAAATGGTCCTGTACGGCGACGATGACAGCGTCTACCAGACGTTTCCCGAGCATCTTGAGCGTCTCTGCGGATGCCTTGAGGAGATCTTGCCATGTATCGAAGACGAGGGTATCGTCGATGGCGTGTGCCCTGGCGAAGCGTGTGCGGGTGTTGTTGCGGGGCTCTGCAATCGCTACGACTTTGCATTGATGAGGATGACCGAGTGCGTAGTTTGCATAGGCCTGCGGGCGTGCTCGTCAGTTTTCTCAGTGATGGAAGTAGATACGTACCGTCCCGCGCTGCCCACAACCAACGACGGCGAGGGTGATGATCCTGCTCGAGTCCATGTTGGTAAGCGCTGGCTGGACGCGGACATGCCCCGACTACTTCCCCGTCTGCTCAAGGCCCTCAGACAAACGCCGTCGAAACACGTTCCTCTCGCGCAAAATGTCGGTCGCCGCAAACGAAAGTCGTTGTATCGACCAATTCCCGATTCCTTGCCGTCTTTTCACCCCGCCGGACGGACGCGTTCCGTTCTGCTAGAAGAGAATCCGGTGACGGACAAGTGGGCGTTCACAAGGCATAAACGACTTCCCCCAAGAGTGCGGCTGGGTCCTAGGTCGGTCGTGCACGACGAGCTCGATGTTCCAAGGGAAATGACCACCCAAGAGCGCGAGTGGTGGTCGAGCCCATACTGTTCGTCCGTCCGTCCGTTTCCCTCTCCACCCATCGCCAACCGACGACAGTCAGAATGTTGGCTACACCGCTGCGACAGTGCATGATATCCAGGAGGTATCTCCCCAACGGTATGCGTCCATGCATGTCCGAACGCCTCTCATCTCGTCTCGTGTCCAGATTTTCTCGTCAGACTCGCCGTGCTACGCTTACCCGCAACACAAAACGTTCCCTCGACGCAGGTCCTCGTGCCAGATGGACTTGAGCATCCAAAGTACAAGCGCAGGAAAGCGCGCGTCTCTGTGTACGTATCTTGCTGGAAAGGCGCCGTTGCGACTATGAAGTCACCAGGTGACTATCCCGTCTTCGGTTTCCCCCTCACCTGCTTACCTGCCGTTAGTCCCCATTCCCCACCATAGCTCAAACGTACTCTTCTCCAAACATCTCTGTGCGCATATCAGTTACCTTTTGCGCTTCCGTATTCTCCAAGAACTAGAGGTACTGATTGGATCTTTGAAACGGAATCGAGGCCGAATCGAATTCGATGCGGACGCGGACCCTACAATTCTCCGACGTCTAACGCGATTCGAGTTCAAGACCTTTCGCGAGACAGGTATTATACCTTACCCGAATGCAGCGGCGGTCCTCGTCGTTCCTCCCGTCAACCGCGATCCGAAAACCAAATTGCGACCTCGACCGTCGCAAGAGCCGGAAATCCCATCCAGCGAACCTGAGAACCCTATGCAGCAGAAATCTCTTTTTCCCCTCTCGAGCCTCCACTACGTGAATGACCCATCGGAAGACATTCTGGAAATACCCCTCTCGACTTGTCTACCAAACGCATGCATTCCGCAGTACAATGGCGTCGCTGTGTTCCCTTCTTTGCCACACCGTGCTGCGTTTCACAAGTTGCTCACGGAACTACTGGACGTTGAACGACATTTCCGTGGATCGCGACCGAGTTTGGTAGGAAGGTCCACGCGTACAACGCGCGCAAAGGGTGACGCCAAGGGTAGCCACGCGTTTCTTTTCATGTCGAATGAACAAACTGTGAAACGTGCGGACACGGCCGCGCTCGCGATTGCGCTGTGGAGACTGAGGATGTGGGAGGGCGATGCATTCGTTAAAGACCAAGGCTGGGAGATTGGAAAAGAGTGGAGGATCAAGAATCGCAACTGAGGAGATACATGCCATGTCATTGGGCTTCAATACAAGCTATTCTACGACCATTGGGATGGGTACATTATCGAATACTTTGCTACAAGGTACGGAGAGCACTTCCTTACCTTCCCAGAATCTGGGGAGCTGGTTTCCGGGTACAAAGAGACGTTCGACGCCTTGTTCTGTGATGACACACATACGAATAACACCTCCCGATGAGCCGTCGCGGGACATTGCCAACGCAAGTGCTGTGGATAGAGTGAACGATACTGGCAGACGGGCGGACGTGGGGACATACTATTTTTGACGAATTGGATGGTCTCCTCCTTGCCCCATCCTTCTTGGTAGGTAGCGTCACAATAGCCATATACGTAGGTTGACCCGGAACCTGGGTAGGTGAGAAAGTGAGAAAGGCTGGAGAGGGTGTCGACGCACCGCCTATAGCCCAGGGCTGACGGAAAAGACCGCCACCGAGGGGAATGTTGTAGACGCTTGGGCCGACTTCGTTGTCCCAACCGGCGACGATTATGCCGGCGGATAGCGCGTCCTTGTTATCATAACAGAGCTTCTCAAAGGTAGCGGCGGTACTTGCGACAGAGGGAGGGACGCCGCGCATCTGGCTGATCTCGGATGGACGTTAAACAGGCGGGCGACGAGACTTGGTATCGACGCACGTTGTCAACTGACAATTGTAATGCACGGCATCCGCTATGGCTTGTGTGTCGGCTGCCGAGCCCGATCGACAGCAATATATGCGATCGTGGATGTGGGTGAGCTTGTCTGTTACACGATTAGCCTGACGAGGAGTAAGCCAGGGGACGAAGCGGCAAGGATTGATTGACGAACGATGTAGCTTCCAGTGGTGGTGCGACTGTCTGCGCCGACGATGACGCCGTGGTCGAACTGGACGGCCATAATGGAGGTCTAGGAGGACCATATAGACTGAAAATCAGGACGTGAAAGGCTACGCACGCCGAGGTTGACCTCGCCGGATTTGAGGACCATGATGATGGTGTAGACGCAAGCTACTAATAGCTGACGCGTCCACCTTGAACTCGAATGGCTTCCACCCTCTACCGCGAATTGCAGCGCGCGTTCGACGCCCGTCCAACGGACCTCGGTAAATGCGCCAAACTGCTCGCCCAACTCAAGGTATGACCACCTTTTCCTCGCTGCCAACGCCGACCGAAAAGACCAGACAGGTCTGATACGCGCGGGTCTGCTCATTCCATCTCCCAACGCCAATCTCCAAGACCTCCTCATTGCCCGTATGTATTTATTGTGTTCACAGTCTCTTTCTTTCGCCCTCACACTCGTCCAGGCGACATCCTCGAAATCGGTGCATTTTGTAGCATACGCGCAAAAGACGTCCCCTCCTTTGACAGATACTTTTCGCAGTTGCACACCTTTTATACAGACTTTAGGTCAGTCGTCCCCGTCCCCTCCGTCGTCGCTCACCCCTCCCTAGATCCCTCCTTCCCCCCTCAAAACGTGAATTCCCCGTGCGCGGGCTCAATCTCATCCGTCTCCTCACACAAAACAGAATCGCAGACTTTCACACCACTCTCGAATCCCTCCCTCTCCCTGCAGACGAAATAAGTACCAATCCTTACATCGCCCACCCCGTCAACCTCGAACGATGGCTCATGGAAGGCAGCTATTCCAAGGTCTGGAATGCGAGGGAAGAGGCTCCCGCAGAAGAGTACAAGTTCTTCGTAGACAGTCTCATGGGTACAATCAGGTCCGTTGCAAGTTCCCCTCGCGCATTCCGTCGCTCACCGCTCTCCAGAAATGAGATCGCAAGCTGTGAAGAGGCCGCGTACGAGAGCCTTCCATTAAAGGATGCCGCTACACTTCTCTTCTTTGCATCTCAGTCTGACCTGTTGATGTTTGCGCAAAAGGTGTGTGCTGATTCCGGCCGTACATAACCTCTAAATAAACGAGTCTCATAGCGCCAGTGGCAAGTGGATCTCACCGCAGGTCTCGTCAAATTTGCACGCAAGAACGACGAACAGACGGAAATACCAAAAGAGAAGCTCATCGCAGCCAACCTAGCCTACGCACGCGAGCTCGAGCAAATCGTGTAGACAGACATACACTGTACAAGGCCGAGTGCCCCTACTATAGCTATTCAAACGTCTCCAGCGCCTCCTTTGCTTTTCGTTCTGCCTCTGCCAGCAGATCACCTGGTACGGGTACATGCAGTCCATTCGTCTCGCTGCCCACCCATGACATCTCGAGCTCAAACTCTTTCTCCTTGTTGTCATCATGGACAAGGTATATTCTGCGTCGATATCAGCAACTGGTGCGAGGTGAGTCATGGGAGGGACACAGACATTCTCGCAGCTTCTACCACTGCCTCTCGTGTAGTGAGTTCAGAGAGTTTAAGCTTCTCCAGCTCAGTCTTGGCTAGCTGTCGTCCCTTGCCGATGGCCGCTCCGTGGTATCCCTGATCGACACGTCAGCACGCTCTCGCACTGCACCAAGGAGGACACCCACCAAGCAGACGCCACTAGGCTCGACAACATAGAGCGATGGGCCAGTCTTGTCAATTCCCCCGAAGATGGTACTGATACCGAATGGACGGACAGACGAGTAAAGCGTGTACATTTGTGCATAATGCGCAAGGCGATCGGAAACATACTAGGAAAACCGTGAGTTATTTTCCAGAGATAATAGAACGAGCCCGAGAATACCTTGACGGTGGGTTGTTCCCTCATGTTGTCACGGATGTTTGCACATTCATCGCGAGCCCTGTTTGAAATATTGCGACCATCTGCGAGAAGCCCTGCGGTAGCCTGGACAGGATGAGTGCAACGGGGAAAGAATCAGAGGTCTTACCATGCCAATATGTCTATCTACCGTCTGAATACGTCGATTGGCTCCTGGGACGAGGAGCTTCGAGTGTATGAGTTTCTCTACGGCAAGGACGACGCCATCCTTGACTCGGAGACCGATCACGGTGCTAGACGGCACGATCCGCAAGTACGATCAGCGAGAGAACAGATAGATGCATACCCCGAGTTTTCGACGGCCTTGTTAGCGTACTCGACCTAGATGGCATACGTCTGAGCTAGAGGAGAAGCTCGTGATGATGGCGCACCTGGAATATGCGGCCGTCTGGGGAGTAAGTACTCGCTGAAAGATCGTAGCCTGTACCGATGGAGGTCATCGTGGTGTGTGTGCAAGCTAGCAGTAGTACGCGCAAGCCAGCGTCGCGTCCGTGAGAAAGGCGAGCCAAACCAAACCGGACGCGACGACGAACTGGTTCGATGTGCTCAATGACCACGACCGCGATGGACAACGACTGGCACACCCTCCTCGACGCTCACCCAATCTTTCATATCCAACCAGGGTCCACCGAAACCACCTCAGAGCCCTCGAGTCGCCGCCAGCTCATCGCCCTGAAGGATGCAGACGTCATCGTCGCCGCGGGCTCAGAAATCAGGATGACCTCCCTCTGGGATACCAAGCTCGGTCGCGAGACAGGCAAGTCCTACAAGGTACGTTGGAACACGCACACGATCCGCTTAGACGTGGACGCATCGATTCCAGGTGCTTCATGTCCCAAACGTCGACTTCAAGATTCACCAACTCGTGTTAAACCCGACCGGGAAACTGCTTGCGGTCGCAGGTGCTTACCAGGTCGCGGTGGTCGTTCTACCTCGTGCCAGTTATACAAAGGTCGTTTCTTCGTCTATCGACTGCAAGTACGTATCACATCTCTCTGCCTTACTTTGCGTTCACCGTCAATCCAGGGCAGTCCAAGTGGGCCAATTCTATCATGGAACCACGTCCTCAACACCCATCGCCAAGGTTGACTGGCACCCATGGGGAGAGGCAGGATCAACACTCATGGTCATGACCGTCGACGGAAAGCTCAGGCAAGCTGACGTCGACGTCGCTCCCTTCTGACTAGCTGACCGCCAACCCTAGGGAGTACGACATCTCTGTCGACTCAGAGGAACCACAACAGGTGCTTTCCTTCTTTCCGGAGAAGAAATTAAAGTCCTTCCTTGCACAAGACCCTGCCGATCGCGAGGTCACCTCTTTTACTCTTGGAAGGGGGAGGGCTGACTGGGGCCCCCTGACCGTATATGCCTTGACCCGCTCAGGAGATATTTATGCCATCTGCCCCTACATGCCCCGTAACACGTAAGTCCATTGTTCGCTCATTGAAACCGCCACTACTACCCAATCCAGTTCGGTCCCGTCGTCGTTCATCCACACTCTGGAATGCTATATCACCGCAAAACAAGAATTTGTTTCACAGGACACGTCCCCAATGACATCTAATCTCTCGACTCTCTACGACTATCAACATAAATACGTTTCCGCTCTCGTTAAGCAACTTCCTCCAGGCACTGCATTTCCTGCTGTGTCGCGATCCGTTCCCGTGTTTCCTCCAAATACCATCAAAAACCCGCCTTTGAGACAGGGGCCGTTCCTCCTTCAACCTTCTCCACGTGTTTTGGAGGGTAGCGAAGGAGGGGATGCAACGGATATAACCTACATGGCTTTTACGGACGACCAGGAAGAAGACGAGGGGGAAACAGAGAGACTCGGGATTATTGTTGTTACTTTTCAGGACGGAAAAGCGGATGTTTATTTGGACGTCGAGAAAGTCGAAGCTCGATGGGAGAACAAACAAGTGGGATTCGTCTTCGTGCTCCAGCATGAAACTAATTTTTTTTTTTTTCGTCTTAGGAAAGAGATGGCGATCTTCCCATGTTCGCCGTATATGAGACGATTGACCTAGGTGTCATCTCTATGCTCAAGGCACCATCATCGTCGGATAACTCTCTACTGGATTTACTGCAAACAAATCATCCCACCATACTTCCTGACCCAATACATGATGACACGATTTATGTCTATCACGCTTTTGGCGTCCACTCCATTGAATTTGGGGATTTGCTTCGCAGTCTGGCGACAGCTCTGCGTGCAGATGACGACGATGGGACACTGTTGAGTAGCGTGCTCGCAAAATCAGTGGGGACACATGTATCCCCTATCCTGAATACATTTTCCGTTCAGCGGCGGTAAGTAGGACAGAATGCAACGCTGCACGTCTTTGCTGACATTCTCACAAGGTGTTCTAACCCAGTGATAGCTCTGTGTGTGCCGAATGATGTTTACCTCTCTTACAGTATCCTCATCCTCACGTCTGCCTTTCGAATTGCGTCCTTTCCACTGAACCTCCGCACGCATGCAATCACACCTTCATCCGAACCGTCATTCCCAAGTATCGCTGAGCCCGCCACTTCCTCAGGGCCTGCGACCTTTGTCCCTAATGACTCGCTTACTCCGATGGACGGACCTCCTGCGTACGTCTCTTTGCTCGGCACGGAGCCATTTACGCCGCCAGCTATATTCGCACGACGGATTTCGCTTCCCCGACACGCTAGCGGTACGCCGGCGCGCGAATTTATGCTTACGCCAGACACACTTCGATTCCTTGGGACGCAAGTAACGGGAATAACTGGACACATAAGGGCGGTCCTGCTTGCGCACAAGGGGGTGGAGGACAGGGCCGAGCTGCAAGAAGCAGAATTTGCGAGGATACAGGACAAGTGTGGGGAAATGCTCTGCGTGATTGGGCGGTTGAAGGGGGGCGCGAAGAACATTCAAGGGTCAAAAGAGGAGGGGATAACGGGGAGGATAGAGAGGATAAAGAGAAAGCACAAGGAGTTGACGGGGAGGGCGGACAAGATTTTGCAGGCACTGATGAACGGCGCGTCGCCTGAACTAAGCGAATGCGAGAAGAAGTGGTTCGAGGAGCTGGGAAGGATGAAAACGGAGGTCATTGGTGCGGGCAAGTTTGACGAGGGATCGTTGAAGGCGAGGACCGGATTGGTGAGTTCCGATGGGTGTCGGACGTGGCAGAGTGATGCTGAGTGACTGGGGCAGCTAAAGCGCGAGTATGAGCGCATCATGCCAAGCTTGAAGGACGCCACTGCGAAAGAAGAGCAGCGAAGGAAGCGGTTGTCTGATAATTCACAGTCGCTTGGTGTTTCGCAAGCATTTGGGCTCGGGGAACGGTCCAACATCGAGTAGGTCCAGTGCTCGACTGGATGACGATTTATGCTGACTTGCCATTGTACAGAAAAACCAAGATTGCAGAGCTGGAAAAGGAGATTGTAAAGATGGCGTCTCAGATGCAACTTGGGCTTGCGCGCAGTCGGTAGCGTAGGACAGGGGTATGTCCCTAAAAGGAAACTCCGATTTAAATTCAGACAGGCGCGTCGCAAAACGGGTGTTGGTCGCAAAACTGGCAAGAATGTTCAGTCAGAGTCCGTTCCCTGCTCCTCCTCCAGCTTCCATCCCGAATCTTTTCCAAACAAAACCGCCGTCAAGTCAGTCGTAATTTACTACACAAGCTCGTCCCCGTTCACTCAAATCCTACAGCGACCTTGGGTACATCGGCAAAGGAACAACCAAAGGACGTGGTTGAGAAATTACCGTTCTTCAACCAGGGTGTACCTGTCACGAACACCATCGCCGTCCCTCCCCCTTCCGTCCTGAGGGGAAAGACGATCGAAGAGATCGTCAACAAGTGGACCGCTGAGCTCGAGAGTCATGTCCGCGAATTCAACAAGCACGCCGGGGAGGTCGCCGTGTGGGACCGCGCCTTGATGGAGAATGGCAACAACGTAAGTGCACTCCTCACATCGCTATCGGTCCCTGAACCCCGTGCACAGCTGGCTGCAATTTACAGCCACGTATTGGGGGTCGAACGCGAGCAGACCGATATCGAGCAAGCGCTCGATCACATCGAACAACAACAAAAAGACCTCTCGTCTACGATGGATGCCTACGAACACTCTGTGGGCGAGGTTCTCGGCGGTCAAGGTGGCAGCCTTCGCGCACTCGATACGGGCCCTGCGGACACGGAACGCGATAAAAAGTAAGCCACTTGTAACAAAAGCGTCGTGTCGTTGCGTTTATCTCGACCACCAGTTACGTCCTTGCGACGGAGTTGCATTCGCACCTCGACGACCTCTCTGGATCTCTCACACAGATGATCGATTCCGTTAATGCGCTCTCAGTATCACCGTCCGCCAACGGGTCTTCTCACGGAAGCGAGGATCCAATGATCCAAATTTCGCAGATCCTCAGCAGCCATCTGGAAAGTCTGCAGTGGGTCGACGGGGCCGTGCGAGAGGTGGAGAGTAAAGTAAACGAAGTGGAGAAAAGGGTGCGCGATGCAGGTATGAATGGTCACACACTGAGCAGCAGCACCACCCACAAACAACGCGGTTTCGGCTTGACGAGGTAATCACACATGACTCGTATCACGTATCATTATTTCCATTATCAAAGCTACTCGACGTGCGCTCCGAGTCACCGGTTCAGCGGACTGCGTGCACGAATACGTTCGCCGTTGTAATAAATCCACAGTGGGAACGGAATGCCAATGACAATGGCAAGTCCTGCAAGCAGCGAGTTCCCGCCACCGTAACCAAGCTCGGCATACATCTGTTCTCCAAACAGAGGGAAAACGAAACAAAGTAAAGAACGGAACACCTAAGACAACCCGTCAAGACCTCGTACATTCAAAGATAACATGGCATGGAGAACACACCGAGGCAGCGGCCAAAGCACTAGCAGAATACGTAAAGGTATCAACGAGATACAGTTGAATCGGGAGGCTGCGGACGTCCACATCAAAGCAGATTCCACCCACACTACACCACACTTACAAAGCAGTCATTAGTCCAAAACCATAGATTGCAGTTCCGATAATGGGCATGATCCAGTGTATTTGGGCTTCAGCTGACCAGCCATACCAGCTAGAAACTAGTCAACGTGGGAGTGAGCTACAAAGAATGCCCGCTCACAATAATCCAATGGGTGCGAAAAACGAGCCAAATATTAGTGCTGGCACGCGCATCTCGGGCTTTCCTTGCCCGCCGTTTCTCTCTGCCAGCTTATTCACAGTTTGAGTCAAAGACCTTTGCAGAAAGTAATCACGTACTCGTTGATATATTTGATCCGATATCCTAGCACCAAACAGGGCAGCTGCAAGGAAACCGAAACCAAGGCCAAGGTAGGCTAAGCCAGCGATACCGATGCTGAAGTGATACACCGTAGCAAACAGGCCTGGAATAAAATTCAGAGAGCTATGCTAGGCCTGAGCATACAGACCAACATACCAGGGAAAGTAGTAAACATCAGGTAATAAATGCCTGGTTGACGCGATCATCAGTCTTCGTCAATAAATGAGCCCCATTTTGTGATTACTAACCAAATATCCTAGAAGAAGATCAGCTGATTGCTTGCATTGCATTTGAGAAAAGTGCTCACAGGGCCATGTATAAGCTGAGAATGAAACAAATGAAGCTCCGAGTAAGAAGGATTATTGGTCGTTCAAGGTTAGCCCAGAGGTAGCTCAGTTTGTTCTGTGCTTGAGCGTTCGAGGCGCCATTCTCTAAATCAGGGGTGCGCGCATAAAATCGTCTGCGTATGACAGGTGCATACGTCTCCCTGAGAAGGGGAATTGCAAAGATCGCAGCAATGCCACACAAGGCGGAGATCACAAAGAAAACATATTGGACACCGATTGTCTCAGCAATAAACCCACCCATGACAGGTCCGATTGCCGGGCCTAGGTGCAGGTGTGAGTAGCAGTAAAAATTGCGACGAAGTAGTGGGATCACCAATTAAAGGGCCGAGAGTATACAGCGCCATTGCAGATGCACGGTCTCTCTCCGCGAAGAGATCACTTATAACCCCACCGCCACAGGCGATTGGAGCACTTCCAGCAAAGCCACCTACACATCTTCAGCTGGAACCCAGAGCATGGGCTGAAGTGGAGAACGCACTAAAAAAACGAAATGCAATAAAAGAATTGGTAGTTGGTGCCAGGGCACAGCCAAGGTTGAAACAGAGAAACACTATGTTGCTGGTATGCAGCACCTGAGCATTGTCAAGGGGGAGACGTGTCGGGAGGACGTGAGAGAATACCCAAATGCGACCATATATCTCGGATAACGGTCCCAGGAATAGAGGTCCAATGGCAAAGGATAGAAGAAACACGCTGAGGGTCAATGCAAGAATAGTAGGACTTGAAATGCCGTATTTCAAGGCAAGATCCGGGAGACCAGGAGCCATCATGGAACTTGCGAGAGGGGTAACAAACGTGTACAAGGATACCTATGGGAATTGAATGAGGGGAGACAGTAGAACAGAGGGTGAATACTGACTTGAGACACAGATGTCCACTTCTTCAACGTTGACCAATTTCGAGGGTTCCTGAGGCTATATTCCCAGTCGTCAGTAGTCTCCAATTTATCGTCGGAAACAGAAAGCCGTCCGTTACTTGGAACGGAGGAGATTTCGAGCTCAGGCGCGCGCGTTCCATGGTCAGCATCAGATGATGCGATGGAGAACCCGGGGGGATCGTCTGCGACAGGCATCGCTCAGTGATGGGTGAGCAAGTGAGGGACTCGGGTGCCCCTTAAAAAATGGGACATCGGCCGTGATATGACAGAACATTCATGACAATGCCTAACCAAGGTCTTACTCAGTTCGAACGGTGATCCTTTCGCGGGGTACTGTGTTCCAAAAAAGGAAGCTCCACGTAATCAACAGCCACAAACGTGAAGGCAGACTACACAACACTGTACCGTCCTGCCACCGCACTCGGATTCCTCATCTCCGCCTGCAACGCAGCAGCAGATGCCTCAATAAGCAAGCGTTTGATCTCTCGCACCGCTTGTTCTACCTGTAAAGATCATCAGATCATCGGTCGGACAAATATCCACAACTCAACGCACTCTATATTCTTCGTTCGATTCGACCAGCAAATGGAGTTTCGGTGGGCCTTCTAAGGGCGGTTCCTTGCCAGTCTCATAATAAATGCCTGGTTCGCACATGACCGGTCAGCTGCAATTCCATAGCTCTCACATTACTCACCCTTGTTGGTAACCGATGCCCCAGTCATATCGATGAGCTGAGATAAAAACTATCAGTAGGGGCTTGCAGCCATCGGGGCTGACACGTACTTGGACCATCGTTTCCTTATTTGTAACACGCCATCTCGCTTTTTGAGGGTAGTCATTGATGGGTATGATCGCGTGGAAGTCCGTCGAGTCCGGATTCACCTTCCGACCCCCACTCTCTTCATGCTGTATCTGAGACTGAAGAACAAGCTTCATCGCCTTTAGTTGTGCGTTGAGCTTGGCAACCACACTAAGTGCCTGCTTCTGAGCCGGCGAGTCCTTGCCAGAGCGATTGGCAGCATCTTGAGCCGTTTTGATCTGCGCTTGTATCTTCTCCTCTTCTTTCGCATGGGCGAGTCGTCGTGCGGCCGCAGCAGCACCGGGAATGCCCAGAATACCCTTGGACGAGTCTGGCGCTGGGCCACGTCTGATCTCTACCTTGAAATTCCCGAAAGTCATGTCATCGCCGCTAGTGGCGTTGGCTGATGCCTTCTGAGTCTCCTCCACCTTCTCCTCTTCCGGCTCGCCGTACGCTTTACGTTCTGCGCGATCTTTGGCCTCTCGTTCCTTGTCAAGCCTGTCCAAGCCTTTGCCACCAAAGCCAGATCCGGCTACCTGGGCTTTCCCGGTCTTGACCTTCTCCAAAAAGCCTGCCCAACGACTTTAGTTGACGACATTTCACAGAAACCTCAAAAACATACCATTCGCAAGTTCCTCAAGTTCTTTCGGTGTGGCTGCATTGCTGGCTTTCAATGCGCGATATATGTCTACCGAGTACCTTTCCTGCTCCGGGGTGATGAACGTGACGCAAGTTCCCTTGTTGCCAGCACGTCCTGTCCTGCCTGCTCGATGCACGTAGTCCTCCATATGATTGGGAGCATCGAAATTTATGACGAGTTTCAATTGCTTGACATCCAATCCACGAGCGGCAACGGAAGTAGCAATCACGATAGGAACAACGCCAGACTTGAAATCAGCAATGGTGGAGTCGCGGTCTACCTGATCTTTGCCTCCATGTAGGGACATGCATAGGTAACCCTTTCGCATGAGCTCACGCAACAAGTTATCAGCCGCTTCCTGTCGATCTACAAAGATAAGCGTCCTGCATTCTGGATCTTCGTTGTACATTTGTCCGAGGATTTCAAGTAACCGGTTGAACTTGGTTTCCTCCCCGCGAACTTCCACAAGCTGTTCGATTTCAGCAGCAACCACTGAGCGACCACCGACCGTGATTTCGAGAGGTTTCTGCAGGATCTTTCGAGCGAGAGAGTCCATCTGCTTCGGGAAGGTCGCGGAGAAAAGGACAGTTTGGCGGTCTGGTCGAATGTTGTTGACGATCTTCATCACCTGCGGTTCAAAACCCATGTCGAACATTCTGTCTGCTTCGTCGAGGACGACATATGTGACCCGCTTCAAGTTTGTCACACGACCAGAATTAGCCGTCAAAAGGTCTATCATACGTCCTGGGGTGCAGACGATTATTTCCGCGCCCTTTTTGAGCTCAGCGATCTGGTCTTTGATGGGAGAACCACCGTATGCACAAACAGCCTGAAATATCACAACTATCGGTATGTGAAGAAGTGAGAAAGATGTATTGACGTACCCGCAAGCTCATTACTCTCAAAAATGGTTTGCACTCTCGGTGAATTTGCACGGCTAGCTCGCGCGTGGGAGTCATGACAATAGCCAGAGGTCCTTCCATTTGTTCAAGTGGTCGTTGGTCTTTGATGTGCCGGAAGAGAGGTAGAAGGAAAGCAATGGTTTTGCCAGAACCTGTCTTGGCAACCCCGATAACGTCTCTCCCTGACATGATTGCAGGTATGGCCTGCGCTTGGATAGCAGTAGGTGCAGTGTAGTTGAGTCTCTTAATAACATCCAAGCTGTGGAAAGTAAGCCAGGGCGTACTCGCAAGGCAACCAACTACATACCAACTCGAAGGGAGACCAAAGTGGCTCCATTTTGTAACAGGCCGAGGGCAGTCAACACCACGAATCTTGATGCCATCTAACTCAAGTCTTAAGAGATCTGCTTCTTCGTCTGTCATGGCGGCAATATCTGGCGGAGGGGCATAAAACTCCTTCCTAAAAGGCTCGTATTTTACGCGAGAGTGGTCGACGGCAGCAATGTCCTTCTTTTTTGCTTTCCTGGCAGCCAACGCAAGGATGTCCTCCGGGTTCAATTCGGTAGCATCAAGCTCGTCCTCGACGACAGGTTCCACCACTTCTTCGCTACCCTCTTCAGCCATGCGATCGTCAAGCCGAACACGAGACAAGCCATTGCTGCCGTTCATCTTCAGCAAATCTTCCTCGTTGACTTTCTTCACTTCCTCCTTAACACCACTCATGAAGGCGTCAAGAGGGTCCATCTCCTCCTCCTCTTCCATAGCATCCGCAGCCTTGTTCTTCAATGCCTGGTCCATTCGATTTGCTTCTTCGTCATCGTCGTCTACTTCGAGGTCACCAACACTGGCCTCTCCATCAACCATACTCATATCGACAGCAGGCATGTCACCGAGAGTTTCGAGCTTGCGCTTGGTCTCCACTGAGTCGTCCATCACAGCCGCAGCGGCTTTCGAGGCTCGCAGAACCTCCGGTTTCAATGGGAGGCCTTTCAGGCCAAGGCCAGTCAATGCTGCACGATTCAGTGACGTCCCAGGCTTCGCGGGTGTTGGAGCAGGTGCTGCAGGGCAAGATCAAGTGGTGTGAAATCTCATCAGAGAGGGCAACTTGTGTGATTAAGACTAACCTGGTGCAGACTTCCCAGCGAGCGCCATTGCCTTTGCTTTTGCTTCATCGAGCGCCTTTTTGGCTTCCCGCTCCTTCTTCCACGCCTCGAGTTTCGCTCGTTTAGCCTTGAGTTTCTCGTCCTCCGGTGCTGGAGGAGGGGTGGACGCAGCCTCAGACGTGGTCTTTACTGCAACTGGAGAATGAGGTCGGCGATCACGGTCCCTGCGATCAGGTGAACGAGAGGACCGCCTGTCGTCACGTCGGTCATCTCGTCTATCACCCCGATGCCCGTCTCTCCGTCGATCGTCACGGTAGCGATCATCCCGGTAACGTTCTCTGTCTCTGTCCCTTGCTCTATCTCTGTCCCTTTCCCTGTCCCTTTCCCTTTCCCTGTCTCGGTCTCGGTCTCGGTCTCGGTCTCGGTCTCTGTCCCTCTCGTCGTCGTATCTCCTGCTAGGTCTTTGGATATTCCGCCTAGTCGGCGAAGGGGACCGAGGTGAACGGTGAGAAGGTCTTACCCTTTTGTTTGAGCTGTCTGGAGAATACGACCTTTCCCTACGTGCCATGAATAGGAAAAATGAAAAAAGACCAATGTGGTGGCACTCAAAGAGCGTTGTTTGGAACTATTAGGATCGCAAGGTGTTGACTAAGCCGTATCATTACGTAAAGCCAAGGTTGCGTCAACTTGGCTCTGTTCCTGATGGCGAGCAACATTCTCGATCCAGCTGCACTCATCACGCAGCTTGTGATACTACTTCCACCCGACAACAAGTGTTTTGTTTCCCCCCATGATGGCCTTACAGCTCTCGTTCATACGATATTCTCTACGCTTGGGTTCCGCCTGATTGCGCTTGACGACACGTCGTCCCCGAGGACCTTCCAAAATAACGTGCTACCTGATGACTGGAACACGAAAGGACTTGCAGATTATACTTTGAGATATAGACACGAGCAGAGTAGCCTGGAGTTTCTTGTGAAGGTCGTCAGACTTGGCCAGCGAACACTGATCAACGCCATTGCCCTCGAAGTACGCTATTTCCATCTCCGCATTTACACTGCACTGACGTATTTCTCAGAGCGATAAATCTGCATCATTGGATGTATCTACAATCGATTTCACTTCGCCCTCGTTCTATCCCCACGATGCCTCCAAACCTGACGCACCGCCCCTTGTACACGGCTTCATATCGTCGAATCGTATCTCGGATTTTGTTTCCCAGCTAAAGCTAAAAATTATACAAAAACTCGTACCGGGGCTGCGGAAGGAGGGCTACGTGGAACAGACCGAAGAGGTCTCCACAAGCGCCACGCCCGCCAATCCTCCACGGTCCGCTCCTCCCGCTCGTCCGAGACCTGTTACACCTCCTTTCCATGATGACGTCCCATATCATTTGCCTCCCACCCAACGCCCGTACAATCCGTTGGAGATTGGAAGAAGGGATCTTGATCCGTTCGGAGCTGATTCATTTGCTCCTCCCTCTTTGTTTTCGCCTCGTGGTGGAGACGGTATGTTTGTTGGTCCAGACCACCCCATTTTTGGCCCCCGAGGACGGGGTCGTGGACCAGAAGAATTCAGAGGGCCGTGGGGCGGCGATGGGTACCTACCCCCCTTAGGGGCACCTCCTGGAGCTCGCTTCGACCCTATAGGACCGGACCCCAACAATCCGTCGAGACCTACATTTGGCGGGAGGCCGCGTAGGGGCGGGTTTCCTGCGGGAGAACCCGACAATGATGAATTTATGCCTCCCGGAGCGGTGCGCCTCTGCCACGATCCATTCCATGCGATACTAAACGAGCTTCTCTCAGGGTGATATGTTTATGTGATATGGAGACGGTAGCCTGTGCATTTGAGAGAAACTGTACAGTTATTTCTGTAGGATCTGTACTCGTAGTTGAGTGTGCATATGAAGTCCGAAACGTATGTACTTGAAGTCCTGGCCGAAAGCGGTAAACTCGGGTCTAAAGCATATAGAGCCATATAGAACACCCTGTTCTTTATTCCCCACTAAATCCGTCCATAGTATGGGTCCTACGAGAGCTAGCAGCCCACAGTCTCCTACTTCTCCAATCCGCGCCAAGAAACCAATATTACCACCGGGCTTCATGGCAATACCAAAGCCAAAGCCCAAACCTGTTGCAGAGATGTCCGCGAGGGAGTTGCACGACCAGCACGATCGCAACAAAAGGCTACTTTCTTCATCGTAGGTCTTTTCGTCTGTATGCGCCCTCACTGTTCCGTGCCCTCAGAAGCACCTCGGGCTGACCTTGTCTTTGTCCTCAAGGATTGTCTCTACTTCATCCCTCGTGCAGCGACTCACCGTCGAGCAGACAGCTATAGAAGGTCGACTGCTGGAGCTCGAAGGCATCGAGGAAATTCGCAACGGTATCAAGAATGCGAATATCAACTCTGATGAGATAATGCCTGTCGACGCACCACCCGAGCCTCGCGTCATCGACGCCAAACGGCGGGCATTGTCCCGATACGTATGTCTATACAAACTTACACAATTTGACCCCGCGACTCACATTCATCGTGTCAGGCTCCGTTGGCGTCCAACAATACTTATCAGGTCGGATCTCTTAGTCTGCAAGAGGCAGTGGAGCTGGAACAGCGTGCACATGCAATTGACTTGGAGAGACAACAACGCTCGGATGACAGGAGAAGGCGTATCGGCTTGCCCATCAAAGGGGAAGTACTGTCCAGGCAGGAGATGGATGCTCGTATATGTGCATTCATGTCTGTGTTTCCTCGCATTTCATATTTGGAAGATCAATCTGAAAAGATCTTTAGGAACTACAAACCAACTGATTCTGACCTTGAAGACATGAACGAGGACGATTCAGATGACGATGACCCCTCGACTTGGTTCGAGGATGATCAGGATGACGGGATCAAGGGCCAAATTATTGTCTCCCCCGACATGGAAGACTTGTCGAATGTGATACGGGTGGACGAGAGTCGCATACGTTACAGCACGTTCTACGAACCGCGAGATGGTGATTGACCGTAACATGTATGCTTATGTATTGATAGTTTGTATTGCATGTTGGTTGTAATCAATGCGAGTGCGCGGATGGGAAACCACCGTGGGGTATCGGAATCGTCCTTGCAACATCATCGTGTATGAACAGGACAGCTACGACCACGCTGCAACCAAGATGACAAGCATGCTGTGGGTACGTGAGTTGCATTCGCCCGAGGAGGCACACGAAATTCTCACCGTTGTGGAAACTACAGAAGCAGCTCAATCGTGCAACTGCGGAACCTTGGGTGAATTCTTCCAGACAAATGACACCTGGGAAACGCGCGTGAGAAGACAAAAATCAGCTACAGAGGACTCACACTCAACCCCAACCAAGGTACTTTCAGCCGGAAGTTCATACACAAGGTACTTGACTGTCTGGGGAGCAGAGTGAGTCCCACCGTCCAAGCAACCCTTAACATGCGCTTCCTGACTCCCAGGACCCTCGAAAGTTGAGAGGTTGGCTCCACAAACGGGACAGCTGCGGGATCTGAGTCGACAAACCCCCCATAGAAAATACGGGAGCTTACTCCGCAAGGTCGCTCAATTGGGAGCTAGAATTCTGTCGTGTAAGTTGGCCAGGTGCCATCAACCTCCCCCGATCAACCACAATGCGTTCCACAGCAGAAGATCCCCTTGCCGGGGAACTGGCGTTGCGCTGATCATAACAAGACTGGCAAACCCGTTGGGACGATGCTGCTATTGTAGCCACCAAAGAGCTTGGATCTTGTATGATCTCAGATGGTTCAAGGAGGACTCTGTGACACGAGCATCGGTCACAGAATATGCGACCGCATCTTCGGCAATGCTGAAAATGCAAGTTGAGCAAACACATTTCATATCAAGGAGTTACTTACATGCTAGAGTGATCCAACGGGGCGGGTGACGATTTAGGACTCAGCGATGTCGGCTGACAATGAGACTCACCCTTCGCAGAATAAAACCAAAGCGCCGTTGGCAATCGTTGCATGCCTGGACTGCATCGTCTTGCTCCCAGTGTGCATGGGGAGCAGAAGGTTGCCACACCGGACCGGCCATCTTCTGAGGAGCCTCACGAGTGGGGACTCGGAATTCGGGTGCCTGAGATAAGTCGGGTGTAAGATCTCGAGCGATCACGGGGCGGGAAGAATGCTCGGTTGATCCAGATCCGACAGAAGGTGTATGGATCATGAGAGGGGGGTACCCGGGATAGCGGAAGACTTCATGCTCGTCGTCGTCATCATCATCATCGTCATCATCACCATCCCCACCATCATCATGTTCGTTACCCGAGCCTGAATTCAGCAGTCCTTGTGCACCCGCGGAAAGTCTACATCGCTCTAGCTCCCTGCTATATGCGTTTAACAAGACTTCAGCTTGTATTTTCCGCTCCCTGTCATCGTCACCTGCTGAATACATAGTAAGCAAGATCAAATGTCCGCTAGGAAAACCTACCCAAAATCCCTTGTCGTAGTTCACTTGTCGCCCGTTCTAGTTTGGCGATAATACGACGAATTTCAACGGCAGATCGAGCTTCGTCGTTGCTCTCAGGCCGATTGCCTACAAGGTAGCGTGCACGAGCCACGTAATCTTGTGCAGAGGACAATCGATTGGGACGCATTGGCTCTAGTTCCTGGCCGTCTTCACCTCCCTCTTCATGTTCGCCACCGCTTATATGCGGAATCAAAGAACCGTCATGAGCAAGATCGTACATTGTGCCGTCAGGTTCCATGAAGGGTAGGGGAGGAAAAAGTCGACGGCGCATGACACGAACCCATCGTCTGCGGCGTACCCATACGTTCGTTTGCGAGGGAACGGAAGACGAAGAACTACCGCTACTTCGCTGCCCGTGGGTTCGAGATGGAGAGGCTAAACTAGCTGTCACGGCTCCAGTTCCGGACAAAACACGTACGAGCTGTGGTGGGGGCTCCGGTAACCAGACTTCATCTGGGGCGCTGAAGCTCTGTGCATACTGCCAACCACCATCGGGGCCTACTCTGGGGTGGGTGTCATCAAGAATCCAATCGGATCTGTTGAACTGATTGGTCTACACGAGCATCCAACCAGAAAGTACGCACTTACAGCCAAAAGTAGCCTCTCTCAGCACCATCCGACACAGGAGCACCCCGGCGAGAAGCGTTTGGAAACACGTACGGATCGGATGCAAGAGGAAGCTGTACATCACTACGCCACGAAGCCACCCGTTTTGCTCCAGTCTCCTGATCGGGAGAGGGAAGCTTTAGTTCAAACGGTGCAGGACGACCTCGAGTTCCAAGTCCAGACGGGGAAAACTTGGGCCGACCCCCTGAAACCGCAAGCGTCTTCAAACGAGTATCAAGACATTGATTCTCGTACAGCACCAAAGGGATAGTGGTGTGCACACACAACGGATTGTATGTTGCAGTTGTATTGCGCCACCTATCTGCCTCGGCCTTCTGCAAGATCTGACAAAACGGATGAGACGGCGAGGCATGAAGAGTACACGTTATACCTCGCAAATCCACACCTCGAATACGGAAGCGGCGACGTCGTACGCTGTCTCGCCCCAGTTGTTTCGCACTAGCGGATCCGCAGCTTGTTTGGACAAGAGGTACATGACGACCGGGAGATGCCCCTTGGACGCGGCATTCACTGAGAGGTGTGAGTAGCGGAGAAAGAAACGGGACGCGACCTACTGAGAGGAGTCCAACCTCCTTTATTGCGCAGGTCGACACCACGTACCCTGCCTACTTCAGCGGAGGCGCCACCGCTTTCACAGAGCCATCGAACGATGTCAAGATATCCCTTGAAAAAAGGGTGAGTGTTCCACTGCGAGTCGGGCTAAAATAGATAACCTTTGAGCAAGCGTTGTGCAAAGCGGTCCAACCGTCTGCGTCACGTGCGTGAACGTCTGCTTCGTTCGCCAACAGATACTGGATGATGGACATGTGGCCATTCAACGCCGCTTTGTGCAGAGCAGTCTGGAGAATGTTGGATAAGGAGAGCGTGAGTGAGTGAAGGGGTACTAACCTCTCCTTCGCGGTCTTCCAAACCCGGCATGGCACCACAGTCCTCGATGACTGACAAGACGTGATGAAAAAGGGGTTGCATGGTTGGAGGGTGATGGGCTATTACTTACGCCACTTGACGATGTCGAGATAACCGCGACTTGCGGCAGCGTGAAGTGCGGTAAAACCGGTACGTGAAGAAGCATCATTTGCCAGAGCGAATGGCTCGAGATCACCACCCTGAAGCGCGGTAGAAAACAACTTTTTCAATAGAGAGAGGTCGCCTTGAGAAGCTGCGGCAGACAAGGCCTCGAGCTGGGCGGGGGACGGATGGGCTTGAGGTGGAGAAGAAAGCGCGCTTGGGAGGAGGGTGGTTGTTTCGATAACAGGGTCTGTTCCAACGTCTGGATAGACAAACTGTTCGTCTTCACCATTGTGGTCGTCGTGTGGATATGTGAAAACCTCTTCTTCTTCTTCTTCTTCTTCTTCTTCCTCGCCGTCGTCGTTGTCGCTGTCAGCGATGGCAACCTCGGATGAGAGGTCGGACCTGATGATCGCAATGAGAGAAAGAAGGGAAATACGGATAAGACGCACTGTTGTTGAAGAAGACGATTGGCCATGAAGTCGAAGGGAAAAAAGAGGCGACTACCGAATTTACATAACACTAGTACTATGAGTCTACTCAGGGCTATCACTCGTACTAGGAACTTCAAGTTTCAAGCCCGTCACTTGAACATGTCCAGCGGCGACCGCTCCAAGCTCATTCCCTTCTCGTCCCGTCTCTTCGACGGTCGTGCACTGGCCCTGGATGTCTGGTCCATCTTCAAGTGCGAATACTCCACCCCGCCTCATCTCCTTCTTCTCATCTCCCCGCAGCGCCGCAAATCTCCCTTCCGACTGCTTAAATCTTGGCCAGGGGTACATGAACTTTCCTCCTCCCCCTTGGATTGTTGACGCCGCAGATCACGCACTCAAGCAGACTTTGCCCAACCACTACTCCCATCCAAAGGGCCGCCTACGCTTGCGACAAGCCATCAAAAACTTTTACGAGCCTTCCTTCAACAGATCTCTTGACGTCGAGACCGAGATCCTGGTCACCAGTGGTGCTAACGAAGGTACCGTCCTCGACACAATGTCCATCGACTGTCTTCATTCCCCTCCAGGTCAATACTCGGTATTTACCGCGTTTTTGGAACACGGCGACGAGGTCATCATGTTCGAGCCCTTCTTTGACCAATACCTCCCTTCCGTTGTCTTCAACGGCGGGAAACCCGTTTATGTTCCCTTGCATCCCGACCTCACCGGAGAAAGACCCAACAGCAGCGACTGGTGGATCGATTTCGATGAACTGCGGTATTTTCTTTTTATTCTCATCCGCCCTTTCTAACCAATTCATAGCCACGCCATCACCCCTCGAGCCAAAATGATAATCATCAATACCCCCCACAACCCCGTCGGCAAGGTTTTCTCCCGGGAAGAACTTGAAAAGATCGCTGCCATTGCAGAAGAGTTCAACTTGCTGGTAATGACTGACGAAGTGGTGCGTGCCAACTCCATCCGGTGCCGTTCCTACCCAGCTCACCATTCCACTCAAAGTATGACTGTCTCGTCTACGACGGAAAGGAACACGTTCGCTTCGCGACTCTCCCTGGTATGTGGGACAGGACTGTCACGGTCCTCTCAGCTGGAAGTAAGCCAAAACAAATTAAACATCTCTCGACCTTCATGTTCTCTGCCCCATAGAGGCCTTTGCTGCCACCGGTTGGCGCGTTGGTTGGTTAATTGGGCCGGAATCTATCATCAAACCCACCCTCGCCGCTTCCACACGCATCGTGTTCTGCACCAATTCGCCCCTGCAAGAGGCCGCTGCAAGCGGGCTCGAACAAGCTCGATCTCGTGGATTTTTTGAAAATCAGGTGGTAGAATACGAGGAGAGGCGTGATGTCTTACTCTCCGCATTCGATAGGGTCGGCTTGAAGTATAGCCTGCCAGAGGGCACGTATTTTGTACTGGTGGTGAGGATAGGCGGAAAGCACTCGGCGACCTTTATTTGACTTTATTGCTTCGCAGGACATTTCTAAAGTCAAGTACCCCGAAGACTACCCCTTCCCAGAAACTGTGCAGGGTCGGGGAAAGGACTTCAAGTGCGTAACACGTTGAACCTTTATTCATGTACTCAATGTCTTTCAGGGCCTGTTGGTTCATGGCCATGGAAATCGGCGTTTCTGCAATTCCTGTGAGCGAGGTGAGTCAAGTATCGGATGCGCGCAGTCGGTTGCCTAATAAATCGTCGTAGTTTTACTGTGAGGAGCACCGCAGCATTGGCGAGAATTACATCCGCTTCTCGTTCTGCAAAGATGTAGACACGCTCAGGCAAGCTGGAGAACGGCTTCAGGCCTTGATCCAGTACATGTCTTAGACAAGTAGACTCCAAAAGACTCTGTACGATTTATAGAATCATATATTGATGGTGTGGTCTCAATCCGCCCAATCGCGCTCAAAATCGTCAACAATCCGGGACAACGCCTCGGCCTCGGAGGCATTGGGACGAACGCCGTAGTAGGTCGGATTCTTCCTCATCCGCCGAGCCAGGAACGTGAAGGAGAGCACATCCATCCCGTCCTGTTTGTCCCGTATGGTGCCGTCCTGTTTCCTCTCCTGATACCACTCTTTCAATACCTCCGTTTCCAATAGTTGAGACTCCAACGGCAACCCATCTTCAATGAGGAACTTGTTAAACATTTCCACGGAAACCGCTGGACAGAATAGCACAAAGCGTCCGGTTCCATTCTGCAACACCACACGGCTTTCCATCTGCACGAGGTCCCCGGTTGTGTAGTCTCTCAGTCGTCGTTCATATTTGCCAGGATCGCCTTCTATATATTGTGTGCCCATGGCCACGACGACATCTGCGCGCACCGGAAGACTCCAGCAAGCCTCGCGAGTGGTTATCAAGAGTTTGACAATCCCCTCAGCAAAGAGTTCGAGGACCAGTGTGCGGTCAGGTTTCGAGATTCCGTGATGGAATATCCCTACGCCCCTCGACACAAAATTGCCCAGAGTCGCGTCTTGAATCCTCGCAAGGCAATCTTCGACATAAGCTAACGAAACCGATCCTGGAAGAAACCCTCTCTCGGAGAACGAGGTGAGTGCGCATTGCGTAATCAAATCTTGCGCTACGATCTGGCAGTGTCCGCTAGCGGGGACAAACACGATTCCAGAATCTCCTGTATGGATGCCCCGGATGGCCGTGTAAACGGGCCGCGCAAGTGACTTAAAAAGGGCACCCGAGTGCGGTATTGTGTAGGGTTGAATGGAGCACGTCAGCGGTTGTTCACGGTCCCTGGGCAGGAAACCGTGGAGTCCCATTGGTTCGACACCCAACCACGAAGCTAGGTCCGTGGGGTCAATGAGCGACCTCGTCAGACCGATGCTGCGGCTTGCGAAACGTTCCGTTGCGTGTCTCGTGAGACTGATAGCAAGCTCATACGAGGCGTCCATTTGGTCCAGGTCCTCGTATAGAATGAGTTTGGGATGGCTCTGAATGCGCGTTAGACCAACGAGCCTCAAGCTTTCAAGAAGATTCGTTGCGGTGGTCACCCTTATCAGCTTGCGGTGCGGGGAGGCGAACAAGTTGGTGCCAGTCGGGTACTCCAGTCCGATGCCCAAAACACCGGATACAAAACGCATCTCTGACACCGTTTTTGATGCCGCATTGCTATTTGGAGTAACGATGAGGACCCAAGAAGATGGAGGTGACTCGAGTAACCCTTTCCTGCAGGCCGTTTATATCGTTGGTCAGAAAACGCGAGACTTTTCGTACCAAACGCATGCATGTGCCAGAAAAGACTTCCCACAACTCGAGGGTGCGGCGACCAGGATATTCAAGTTCGTGTTCACGAGACTCCAGAATATCTGGGTTTGGATGGCGTTAAGTTCGCGGATGTGCGAAAAGTAATTGTCCACCGTGGGAAGGCGCAACGAAGAAAGAGGGAGGAAACCGACATCCAATCGTCGAGTATGTGACTGGGGTGCTGTGGGCATGAATATACTGTCCAATGGTACACACAGTTCATTATCCGCCCCCAACCACTTGTCGGAGACCAGCCGAATGGTAATTGATGGAGGCAAAGTATCTGGTATTGAGATCATGAACTCCATGTCCAGAACCTCCGTGGATTCCCGGAGCGAAATCTGCATCAACTGAAGTATTGTCTTCCCTTCGTGATCTTCGACCCATAACCAAAATGGCTCGATAGTTCCATGCACTTTAATGTTCCAGTCAAAGGTACGGACAACTGTGACCACGACGTTCAGAATATCGTGACCAAGTGGGCGCAGTGAATATGTCAGTTCGAGGGAAGGAAACTGTTTGGCTGCAGTAAGCAATGCTCGACCTTGGTGTTCATTCAGTCGGACGAGGGTCCCTAGATCGGCAGCCGTCATAGTGGCGAGCTCTGCAGGGTGGTACTCCATGCGCGACTGGTCGAGGCCGTGTAGTATCTCCGCCCTCAAGTTGAATTGTCTGAGAGGCTCTTCATAAGGCCACATGCGTTTTTCGACGGCCTTGCTCATCCCCATAAGCGTGGTTGTTGCACCGGCTCGTTTGAGACTGATAGCAATTTCTAGTAGAGCTCTCACAATACGGGCACCGTTCTGAGCCACATAAGCCGAGTCCGACACCAAGGCAAAGTCTTGAACGGGCAGGTTGGAGATGAAACTTTGCAATAGTATATTGACTTTCCCCTGACTGGTGTCTGTGCCCCCCTGTACTGCCAAAGTCAAAGTCGCAATCACCGGACAAGGGTGCCTACTTACCCGAACCTCGCAGGGAACATACTTCATCAATTGCTCTAGCTCTTTGATTTCTGATTCTCTGACCTGAATCTGGTCGAACTAGGACAGGTCAACACTAGTAACACAATCTGTACAACTCTGAGATGTCATACCTCTGTGCTCTTACTAAGCATATCCAAAATATCTGCCTCGGACATCTGGGGCTTGAAGAGCGTTCGGAATATCTCAATTGATTGATGGCGAATATAGTACTTCGCGGCTATCCTTCCAACGTCCTTGATAGTAAACGTATTGCCCTCGACGTTAAAGTCAATCATGGATAAATTTGCCAGCATTTTTGCTGATGAGACGATCAGTGCCCCTCGCTTCTGAAGAAGATCAGGATCGTCAATTAATGCTTCTCGTGAAATTCCTTTCCTCGTGTAAGCAGGATTACTGAGGCCTTAGATTTACCCTCACCATATTGGAAGGGATTCTTGCGCATCCGGACAAAAAGATATGTATACCCGAGCCAACGCACGCCTTCTGCGACACTGGCAACAGTCCCGAGGGCGATCTCCGCATTCAATGCATCCACCATGCCTAGTCGGAATCTGTCCAAAGAAGATGAATGTTGAGTACCTGGCCCGGGAATAAACAAAACGTTCAACTGACTGAGACTCGATTGGATTCTGAGAGCTCTCATCAGGATACCCGTTGACAACTGAGGGGAAACCTACTTACCTGCGAAGAAACAGCATCCAGGTAGTGCGTAAGTTTGTCCTGCGTCGTGCAGATATACCCTTCACCACTGCTTTCCAAACCGGGACGACCAGCGCGACCGAACACCTGCAAGACATCCAGAACAGGGAGATCCACGAACAAACCTTTCCCGCTATCATATACTTGCGTGCCTTTAATGATAACTACGCTGCTGTGGTGGATATCATCCAGTAACTTTGATTTGGTACACACCTGCGTGTGCAGGTAGGTTGACTCCCCACGCCAAGGTGGCAGTACAACACAAAACCTTGGATAGGATCAACAGTTGTAGAGACAGTTAACGACTGCGCGCACCTTGATCACTCTTTCCTGAAACATCCTTTCCATCAAGTTACGATCAGATCGCAGCATCCCAGCGTGGTGGATACCGAATCCATCGTCAAAGAGTTGTTTCATTTCTTTGTTGTGTGACTCGCCAATGCTCCTACGGAAGATGTCCCACCGTGGATGGTCCCGACAACTATAGTCATCTAGCGTACCCTCGGTGGCGGCTGCATCTTTGAGAGCACGCGCCGCGTTGACGGTTTCTTTGCGTGCATGGACAAACACCATGACCTGGTGACCTTGACGGACCATCTCCGACACCTTCTCGAACGTGACACGGTCAAGGTTCCTCTTCGAAAGCGGACTCCCGGGTTTGCCTCTAATGCCAATGAAGTGCTGTTCCAATGGAACTGGTCTGAAGGAGGGGTCGAAATAGAACAGGCCGGTGTGTCGAGGTACACTGAATAGATCCGTCAAACAACCACATGCATTTTCTTTGAATGTCACTGACCTCAAGAACTCAGCAACATCAATGTAATTCGGAAGAGTGGCACTTAAACCTACTATGCGAATGATGGACTGACTGGATTCAACCTGTTCAAGTTTTAAATCCGTCGTTAAACTAATCTACTTGCTGCTCACCTGGCGAAGGGTTCGAGCGACAATAGTTTCGATTACAGCACCTCGTTCTTCATTGAGAAGATGAACTTCGTCTATGATGAGAAGCTTCAGTTTCTGTAACGGCCGCCCAACGGCGTCAGTTTGCAAAGACGAATTGAAAGAGACACGTACAGATGCGAGTTCACCTTCGCCTGTTGGCTTCCTGGTGACCACGTCCCATTTCTCAGGTGTAGTAACGATGATCTGAGTCTCTGCAATCTCAGCCTTTGTGAGCTGCATGTCACCTATACAAGTTGGTCGATACGTTTTGCAGAGTACACAGAATATACAAAAGATACAGACCCGTCAATTCTCTAACCAGTATTGACAGCCACCTCAGGCGTTTGCTGAGTTTCTGAACAATTTCCGAAGCCAACGCTTTCATCGGTGCTCTGTACTATATTAAGTATGTTGGGTGCGAAAAAAGAAAAACGTTTAAACTGACACGTAAATGACCTTGAAACTATCACGATTTATGGAGGTTCGCAGAGGCGCAACATTCGACCTATGTTGATCCAAGACGCGCAAAATGGACAACATGGCAACATCGGTTTTACCCTTGACCCCACAAGTTGTCATCTTGCGACATATTTGATCAATAAATTGCTTACAGCACCAGTTGGAGCTGAGTGCGTCGATAAAAAAACTCGACAGTAAATGGAACTCAACACTCACCGCAGACGAGCATGTTCTCGTTAGAACCGTAAGCAGTAGGATATATGATAGACTGCATTCTATTCAAAGATGTATATCCCTGATAGATTAGGATTGAGCCGGTTTAAATCCAGATAACCGAGGAAACTTGCCGCAAAGGATCCTCGAGCTAGTTCATCGAGTTCAGAGACAGGTACCAGACGTTCCGATTGTCGCGGTGGAACCGTTTTAGCTGGAGGTATGACCACTTCTTCATAATCCTGAAGAGAGCATGAGATCTGCCGCGAGAAATAGACTCCCCAGATCGACCTCGTAATCATGTCTTGTAGTCCCAATCGGTAACATATACTTGCTTCCATACTGTGATAAAATTGTTCCGCCACCAACATTAGACCAAGAAGTATAGACATGCGGCA
Source organism: Phylloporus cf. tubipes (assembly GCA_038094315.1). Classification (NCBI taxonomy): domain Eukaryota; kingdom Fungi; phylum Basidiomycota; class Agaricomycetes; order Boletales; family Boletaceae; genus Phylloporus; species Phylloporus cf. tubipes. The sequence goes on from JBBPTZ010000014.1 coordinate 71,362, forward strand.
AATTTTCGGGGGCTTCTTGCTGATGGATGTTAGCATTTAGTCGTCAATTTAGAGAACCAGATTCACTGCCGTCTGAGTGAAAAGAGGGCGAGAGGAATTCGCTTTCAACGTTTCCTCGACACGGCGCCGAGCGTCCTCTAGTGCAAGACTAACGGAAATATCTAAGCCAGTTCACTAAGTAACAGGACAGGACAGAAAAAAGGAAAGGGATGCTCGCTCGACGATCGAGAATGGATGCGATTTGCTTTCTGTTCGTTCCTCGAATCCAAATAACGAGCGAGCTATAAGGTGCTAATGCGCAAAGCGAAACAGCAAAACAGCAGGTGCACTTACCTGAGCCGCAGCTGAACGGCGTGATGCTAGTAAATCCATGACCAGCTCGATCTGATCAAAACCCACGAGCTCCGCGATTTCACTTGATATGTCGTCGTCGGCGCGAGAGCTGGACAGCACGTCCACCAGTGTTTGTAATGCATGACGAGGGTCGGGCTTACTAGTTTAACTAGCGATTCAGCCATCCAAGAAGCTGCCCCCGGAGAGAACATACGTGAGTATTCTCCGATAGACGGTCTCGATAGCGGGCGACTCTGCATGCCGGGAAAAGAGATCCAGAACGGTAAGCCACGGCGCGTCGTCTGGATCATCTTCAGGGTCCTGGAGACCACCTGCACGTTCGATCGTTCAACGGTTATACTACATCCAACCCGCCGGGGAGCGTTTCCATACCATCGTGGCCAAACACCCTGGGACTAATGGCTTGTTAGTTTTTGAGGGTTGATGAAGAACTCCGAGTTCGTGTACCTAGTCCATTCGGCAAGAGCTTGTAAATTCAAGTCAGAGCCTGTACCTCGAGAAGTAGTCAAGGACTCGAGGTATTGTGCAAAGTCGGTCATCATCAGTCAGGGCAAAGCGGCGTGGGATATCATAAAACAACACTAGTATAAGAGCCTCAAATAGCCACCAACGAACAGACTCTACATTCTGAAAATGACCTCCTTCGATAGTTCCGCGCCAAGGGAACGGATGCAACCCACGATTTCTCCGCGAGCATAATCAGTTTGCCATCCTAGGGACATCTATACCAATATATTTTTTTTGGGGGCGAAAAGACAAGACGAGAGAATCGGTTCTCACAGTGACAGGGATCAAGGAGACGATGTTCGCTTGGACGGAATAAACAGACCTCGCATTTCTTGCCAACTCTTCTTCATTGTCGACTCTGATGACTATATTGGTTCAGCGCATATATAGTCCACCAAGTCAAGGCCCTCACCTTCTCCAGGATCATCCGGACCAGCTAAAGAGTGCTCGGACTTAGAGAAGACAGCATACCGATATTCATCCAGCAGCTCTACGCATTTCGTCAGAGGATGCCATGTAAAATCCTCCTGACCGCAGGATCGTCAGAGAGACATGGGTGACGTATAGCATGCGTACCGGATCGGCGAGGAAAGAGGGCGTGTATTCTCCTTTATACTTCATTTTCGGGCATGAGTGAATGTAAAAGCCTGTCGGGTTAATGTTAATACGGAAAGTAAACAAAGTAGAACCGCAGGTACCCATATACAACGCATTCAGCGACGAGAGCCCAGCATCATGCATTTCTCGTGCGAGAGCTGCTTCTCGAAGAGCGCTGAGCTAGTATACGTCAGTACCTCGGGCGTATGCTTGGCACCAAAGGAACATACATACTTTTCCCAGAGAGTATTTCTCCCACTTTGCGTTATACATGAAATAAACGCTGGACACGCAACCTGGTAAAATGTCGAGCACTCCTACCGCAATCAGTTCACCATCTAATCTGTACATTTGGTGATAGGATCCAAAGTGTGATGGTAGGTGTCGGGGTGGTGGCATCTGATACGGAATGGGCTCTGCCTTGATCCATGACGTGAAAACGGGCCAAAGGAGAGTGAAAATGGATGCTCACTACCAGGGGTGACTGCACCAAGAATCGCTTGAACGAACTTGGCGTATTATCGTCGTCGTGGTGAATCTGTGTCTGATATGCGACATAAAGCGCATATTTTTCGTTGGTGTACGATGATCGTTCAAGCGTCACCTGCAGACTTGCTTCAGAGGGATCATTCGCCAATTGCCAGGTGCACCATATACCTGAAAGTCATGTCGTGGCTCCTCCCCAGTAGTGAAGAATGCTCGCTCAGAGCTATGAACGGAAGAGGTCAAGCAGAACGCGGCTGTACGTGACCCTTTTCGCTTTGACTGATTGCTGGTAGGAGTAGCACTGGCGTCTCCACCGTCACGCACGAAGCGGTTCCATCTTGGTACTGGTGAGATCGCTGAATGTTCTCCGACTACCATCCACAGACCGGTTCAGGAGCTTTCGCTGACTCCGTGATGGCGCAAAGGCAAGCGCATCGAGCCTGTTGAAGAGCCACTAAGATTGTGTTTGGAAAGAGAGCGAGTACACAGACTTGATCGTGTATTGCGGACAGCAGGAGCGACGGAGGTCGGGCGCGTAGCAGTATAACCCGGACCTCCGCCATCCACGATCGGTCATCTTCTGGTACACCTTTGAGAGCGTAAACGATCGCGACGTGGACTTTGGAATCCGAAAGCTCTTACACCACAGGATAACTGGGAAGCAATGAGACCAGCCTTTTTAACGTTCGTCTCTGCCGAGCTCCTCTGCCCCGGTGGTCCACAATAGCCACAGGTAGAACGTCCTGAGCCCAGAGGAGTACCGACGGATATGGGGGACATCCTGGTGGTAGGCAAGCAAGGCACGCTTGTGCTGGTTATCAAGTCGTCTACGGAAACCTTATAATGGTACTACCCCCAACCGTCCCACCGTCCATACTTTCTATACTCTTGTAGGACCAGCTCACGGCCTCCCTTTTTTTCTCTTTCCCGCTCTTTCCCTTTGCCCTTTTCGGGTAGAGATGCGATGGAGGAAATGCTAGAGGTCCGTTGACGAGACAATGATGGCGATTTCGGAGGGGATCCCGAGGCCTGAGATGTCTTGGGTAATGCAAGCCGATACCACCCCCCGCTATAAGTTAGAACGACAAGTTGGAACTCGGGTGCTACCTCGGCAAGCTCGGAGACAACTGTGATCCAGCCGACGACGCATTTCTCATCAGCCGCAAGGTCCGCGTGCGACGAGCGGACAGAGGACGTGGAGGAAAGTGAAATGTGGGCAGCTTGAGTGGGTATTCGGTACTGTGCATACGACCATTCCGAATCAAAGTATTTGGGTAACGGCAAGAACGGGGTGAGCGGCGACAAGGACGATTGTCGGTTTCTGAGAACGTGAGCCATCTGGTTTCGGACGGTGGAATCTACTCACGACGTCCCGGACGAGACAAGAGAGAAGATGTGAACAGTTCCCTTGTCACTCCAAACGCCGACTTCCTTTTCGTCAGGCCGGAAGGCAACCCCGTAGATCTCCGCTGTGTCTGCACCTCTACGGAACTCCCGAAGGAGCTTTCCGGAAGTTGTATCCCAAATGCGGACGAGGGTTCCTCGTGATGATGTGGTGGCCAGGAATCGACCCGATGGAGGGAGAGAGAGCGTTGTGAGGGCGGACTCGTGGGCCGCGATCATGGACACTGGGTGCTTCAGTGGTGGCGGCGGCGGTTTAGATGGGGGGACGGATGGCGGCGGTCCGAGGGGCGTGGGGGGTGCACAAGGCGGTAGGTGCACGAGCTGCACATGCCCCATCTGCCTGCCTGGAATCGCAAGTAGCGTGGCATAGGCCGCTGTAGCCATCGCAAGGATTCCTTGGGAAATGAATCAAGTTCAGTCTCCAGAAAAGAAACATGGAGGCCCACCTCGTGGATTGTCACAGGTGTCATATTCTGCCCGTCTGACGACGGTATCGTGCACCTCGAAGACGACGACTCTTCGTCGCAGAGCTACTGCGAGCCAGCCCCGTCTGCATGCGACGCCACGTACTCGCTCCCTGAACTCTAGCTCTGCGACCTCGGCCGCAGCGGCATCGTCCCATAGAATGACCTTGTTCGGCGGATACAGTGGGCTGGGACCACCCCCAAGTAAAAAGAGGAGCGACGACGTGTGACAAGGTACGACGGCAGCCAAGGTGCCACCGGTAAACTCTGTAAGTCGGGCGTCAATGGTCAACGAAGGCGCCGAGATCGAGAGATGTACCCCTCTTGCGAAGTAGGGCGAGTGGCCACGCCCGGTAAACGGCGAAACCTGCGGGCATCGAGGTAGTGAATATGTGGCAATCCGCGTCGAACTGGGCATTGAAAATCTGAACTGGGTCGGTTGGAGTGATGGAATGTCGAGCGAGGTTCATGGAGCGGTCAAGGAGGTGGTCTGCTTACTGCAAGTTGAGCCATAATGATATAGGAGTGCCAAATCGGACTATACTCGAAATCTAATACACAGAGGATCGCCGTGCATGGATAGTTATGGTAATAATACACAAGACAAAAGCCCGGGGGAAAGAAGGATGCGGGCAACGCGACAGCAAGGGGGTAAGGGGGGCATAGATACGTACAGAAAGTGACAGACATAAATATTGAGGTATCGAGCTCAACCCCGAGCAGGATGTGCGACAGCGGCAGATGCGTACGGGGTCGAGTGATAGGCAGAGTGATGGGCGTAGGAGGACGGGCGAGTTAGGGCGGACTCGTTGGTGTCGTCCCACGTCTTTGGTGGGCGCAAACCAACGCCAACGAGTTGTTGGCGGGCAGCCTTGAACTCGAGCTCTTCTGCCTGGTTCTGTGCGACCAATGCGGCTTTTGCTTCTGCCTGTCTCTGGAGCTCTGCCTCGGATTCATCGGAGAGGTAATCCGTGAATGCGCCATCTGAGATGACAGTCGCATCGGACAAGGAGCCACGGGAGCTGCCGCTGTCGCTGCTGGACTCGGAAGAGCTGGTGACGTCGAGGGCAGCCATGGCAGATTCTAGGGTGGACCGTTTGGAAGAGAGGGGCCGAACAAAGGAAGCGTCTTGAGAGGATGGTACGTATGCATCTGGAAGGGGTGGATTCTGGATGGGAGAGTCGCCGGAGGGTCGATAGGAAGGGGCGACGGCAGAGAGAGAGGGCCGGGTGGTGGTGGTGCGACGGGAGAGGGAGCCGTCGTGGTCGAGCTGTCTGCGAGCAGAGGGTGCACGGGCCTTGTCTTTTGTGCCTTCGGAGAAAGTCTGGCGACGGGAGAGGGAATGCTGATCGGAAGCGCGGGGTGGAGTGGCAGCGAGGGTCGAGGTTTGAGGGACTGGACTGCCGCCGGAACGACCGCGGGTGGGGATGGCGAGGGGAGTTGTCTTCGAGGAGGGTGACGATCTGTTGGAAGGGCTGCTGGTGCTGTTGCGACGATCGAGGGTGGGGAGGACGGGCGGAGGACGGGCGGAAGCGATGATTGGGAGGGGGCTGCCACGGGAGAGGATGGCATCGAGGACAGACTTTATCTCTGGGGGCATGGGTATGCTGTGGACGATGGAGACGGTGGGCCAGTCTGCGGGTTGAATGAGACGGTGCTCGGTGTGGGCTGGGGGACGACAGCAACCAGGCCAGCCATTGTTGCCGTAGACGGTGAGCTTGGGGTTGTAGCGGGCCCACTGAAAGTTGTGTGAGGACGGAGGGAAACGGAGCGGGGAGAGGGCAAGACCTTGCAGTAACCGCAACCATTGAAGGACTTTACTGTGCGTAGTGTGGGTACGGTCGACGGTCTGCAGGACTGCCTGCAACGTACCTTCTGCGTTCCTGAGGTGCACGACGTCGATGCGAGGGTGGTTGGCTCTGTTGTAGCAGACGTCGCGGAGGTGTGGGCATCTGCGGACGGGGGTGAGCGGGACTGGATGGCGTCGGGGTGGTGTTCGATGCATTTACCGGGCAGCGCTTGGCTTGAATACCTTGCACATCGGACAGGGAACGGTGGCGAGGTCGGCGGAGGCGTTGTACGAGTAGCACATCTTGGACGAGGGAAACCCGCGCGATGGTCAGCGTCCCAAAAAAGACCCCCTCCTCCTCCTCCTCCTCCCCCTCCATCGACAATGGGAAAGTCCCAGTCAAAGCTCTCCTCGGACCAGCTCGCCGATCTCCAAAAGAACACCTACTGTAAGTCTCCACATCGCCTTCAGCACCACCCTCATCGTTCTCCCTCAGTCGACAAGCGTGAACTACAGCAATGGTCCAGTACCCCCTAGCTCGCTAGATTTCCCCTCTTCTCACCCTCATCAGGTACAAGGGCTTCCTCAGGGATTGTCCTTCCGGCCATCTCGACAAGTCCGAGTTCGGTCGCATATACAAACAGTTCTTTCCCTTTGGCGACCCCTGCGAGTTCGCAGATTATGTCTTCAACGTCTTTGATGAAAACAAGAACGGCACAATCGACTTTAAAGAGTTCATCTGTGCCCTCAGCGTCACAAGTCGCGGCCGTCTCGACGAGAAACTTAAATGTATGTCCCCGCCCCATCTAACCCTACTCCCACCTCATCTCCAACAGGGGCATTCCAACTCTATGACATAGACAAGGACGGCTTCATCACCTACGACGAGATGCTTCAGATCGTCGCTTCCATCTACAAGATGACCGGTCAGATGGTCAATCTCCCTGCCGACGAAGACACCCCCGAAAAGGTCGTTCCTTTTCCTCCCTTCCCCTCCTCTCGCCTGACAATCTCCCCAGCGCGTCGACAAGATATTCAGGAATATGGACCGCGACAAGGACGCAAAGCTCACTTACGACGAGTTCGTAGAGGGCAGCAAACAGGACCCAACCATAGTCCAGGTCCGTCTCTTCCATCCACACCATCCTACACCTTCTGACCCGTTTCGATCAAGGCCTTGTCTCTCTACGATGGCCTAGTATAGGTTCTCCGGGAATCTTCCATCGTACCTTATCGCATAACGCCCGTGAATCGGTATCCTGTATTACTCATATCTCCCTCTAATCTGCACTCCTCCGCCGAACTTGGCTTGCACCCATTTAGTCTCCTCGGATAACAATCTCTCTGCATGTGTGCGTCTTCGATCATGTAACAATTACGCTGTCGCTCCTAGATGCTATTATAATCTATTGGCGCCACCCAGCTTCCCATACTTGCCAAGAATCTTGTGTTCCATCTCTTCCCCTGCCCACGTGTACAGCCCCTCTGCAAACTCCAGATTGTCCCGTTCCGCCTTGAACAGTTTCACATAATCCTGCGGCTGCCCAGCCTGCGCAGTTCCCATCCCTGCGAACGGCGATACCGTCATGTCATGCGTAGAATCAGCAGCTGCCACGGGTTCCATCCACACAGGTCACCGTCAAATTCTTGGAACCACGATCGAAATTACCCACAGTTATCGCCCCCAAGGATGAGCCGGTACAACCCATTCAGGCCGAAAAAGTTGAGAAAGTACCACGACAGCGAGGACACCCACCGCACGTCCATGTCGGCTGTTTCAATGCCGCGCTGAAGCATAGACTTGAACCCGAGTGTCAGCGGAAAGGGCAGTTTGACTGCAAAATCTGAGTAACGTCCGCCACCAGGGCCAACGGTAACGCACTTAGAACAAACCCCTGGAAGAAAAAATTGATCCAGCCCATGATGACCATTTGCGGCACCATCATCACCATCTGTGTCTTCATCCCGGCCATCATGCCGTCCATCGCGGCCGGGTCCGAAAAGGGATTCGATGCAGATATGGTCGTGTCGCCTTTGGGAGGTCCGTCCTTGAGATATGTGCCTGCCTTGAACGCCTCGGAAAGGTTCTGAGATATCGTCTTGTAGTATAGAGGTGGTATAGGTGACTTGGCGGACGTCGCACGCAGTATTTGAGATCTTGCGAGACCTCGTCTGGAGAGATGTTCTCGGGCTGCCATCAATAACCGGCAAAGGGACATACTGTTCGCGGAGCGCTGCACGAGACAACTTTTGGGGGGAAGACTGTAGTAGAGCTACGACGTAGTGTCGCAGCACGCCAACAAGAATCTGGGTGTCAAATCAGTCCACGCATCATATGTTAAACATGAGTGGGGTGCGCCTACCATGACGAGGGTGATTGGGAACAAGACCCAGTCCCGTATCTGAGGGTCAAGATACAGAGAGACCCTGTCAATCTATCCTGTTAGCCTGAAGAGACCGCACGACAGCCATAACAATACGGACGGTGTGCTTGAGGACATGGCTGTCAGTGTGAGATTGCCTCTTTTGGCGCGCAGTAACACGCCTTCGCCTTCCATCATCATGGACAACTCCCCGACCGCACTGTTCGATACGTACGAGCAAGACTTTCGCCAAATACTGGACAGCGTGCGGTCAAAGCTCGACGGCGACGGCAAGGATGAACGCGGAGGTGAGGACAATGCGCACACACCCGACCGACGCCTCAGTATGCATCCAAACAGAACAGAAAAGAGCGGCTCTCAGACGAGTAGAGATGGAACTCGACGAGGCAGACGAAATGGCACGTATTCCCTCCTTCGGCCCCTCGCCCTCTAACGCATGTCCATTCCAGATCTCGCAAATGGAGATCGAAATCCAGGGAATACCCCAGTCCCTCCGACCTCAATATCAGGCTCGTCTCAGGACCGCAAAGGCAGATCTGACAAGGTTCAAAAAGACATCCAAAGACCTTCACACCCAATTTTCCCGGACCGACCTGCTCGCGTCACCTGGGAGAGTTGGCACTCCAACCTCGGATGAGCCCTATGGTGCGACGAGCGACAGAACGAGATTGTTGGCCGGCACTGCAACGTTGGAAGATGGAACAAGACGGCTGCAGGAGTCCCAGCGAATCGCCCTTGAGACCGAGGACCAAGGTGCCGAGATCTTGATGAACCTCCGTGCTCAGAGAGAGCAAATCGAGAATGCAAGAGATACCGTACGTCTTGATGACACGGAACTGCGTGTACACGGCTTATCGTCTCCCAGCTACGTACCGCAGACACGGCCATAGACCGCGCGTCGGGAACCCTGAAGAAGATGATCAGGCGGTGAGTCCAGCCACACGCTAGTCTACAGTTCTAACTAGTTCGGCCCAGGATGTATCAGCAACGGGTGGTGACCGCCGCCATCATCTTTTTCCTTGTCCTGCTTATTGGGATCATCATCTGGGAAAAGCTTTTCCGCTAGATTATTTTAACGGCTAGCTATTGCGTGCGCGTCGTCCTGGGACTATTTATTTATCATCTGCATACCACCCTTAGGAGTGCTCAATATGAAGAACGCTCTTGGGAGCCGCTAGTTCGAACGGTCACTCGTTGCTTAACGTCGATGCAAGTCCATGCAAGGCTTTCACTTCCTATCTTCGACATGTCAAATCGAGTAAATAAAACACTGGGAGAAAATGGAATAAAGTAATTACAATCACGGGTTACATCGCATGTCCATACTCATGTGAACCCTGTTCACCATGCCTCTGGTACTGGCGGTAAGGATCCCCGTAAGAGGTATATCCATGCGTTGGTTGTGCATAGTGGCTCGGATAGTCCTGCACATCACGAGCAACTCCTGCCACACTGTCGTTTGGTGGCCGTATTGCAGGGGTCGCCTTGCTTTGGTATACATCATAGGCGTCTGCGACGTAGTTCTCTGGCATCCCCGTATGAATGTGTGTCCCCGTTTGCTGGTAAGAGATAGGAGCTGCAGTGGCAGGAAGATTGACCTGGCTACTGTAGTCATCGTCGTACCCGTAGTGCTGTTGAGACTCATCAAACGTGGCCGTAGAAGAGTTGTATTGCCCATACGGGCCAGGTGTCTGGTGAGAGTACCCCCCGTTGTACGCTGGCATGGGTGGATAATCGGGGTAGTCAGATCCTGCGGGATTTGTGTGGTAACTTGGCGCCACGCTCTTGGTATCAGGGGCATAGTGATAGTCATGGGGATACGGATTTGGGGATGGTCCTCGCTTGATTACCGACGTAGCGTCGTCGTCATCGACAGACAGGTTTGGAAGTGTCGGTTGAGGCAAGGGTTTTGCTATCATCTCACCCTTCTTGTTCTTGAGATGAGAAAAGTCACCCATAGCCTCCTTCTTAGCAAGAGCGGCAGCCTTAGCTAACCGCTCCTTATTGCGGCGTTTGATAACCTCGGCAATGCGCTAAAGATTGATCAGCCACAAGAAAGATGGCAATCTCGAAGACCCACTTTATCAACTTTGTGACAGACATATTCCTAAGTGAATGTCAACCCATGCGTGTCGCGTGTGGAGGGCGAGGCGAGAAAACCTGCCTTCAAGTTCCCTTGGATGTAACACAGGAGCGGAATATAGCAGATCCCGGCGACAATTAGCAAGAGAAGAGAGCCGGCAAAGATGACAAATGTGAAAAACGTCGAAACAGTCAGGGCGGACGTCGAAAGACTGTTTCCAGCAAAATACTTTGATACGTTGTACCACGGACCATTGTTTTTCTTGGCGAGGTAAATGCTGTAGAGAGTCAAGGCGTTGATTGTCTGTCGAGGACCGTCGGACAGAAGTAGCCGCTTCCAACCTACACCGGAACGTCAGAGGTCATATGATAAAAAAAAAGGTCGAACGACTTGCTCTTGAACGTAAAGAAAATAAAGAAAGCAAAGTCATCCTTCTTCTTGGTGGAATTGCTGATGTGGTCAAAGAAGCAGAAGTGGTCGTATGAGCCTGAAGCAGAATCCAATTGAGTGACCGACGATGTCTGCGGGTAACGGACGTACGGAGTGAATAGTAGTGATTTGCCATCACGTTCGTGAAAGCATACGAAATATCCCTACTAGCTATTATCTTTTTCGACTTGCGGGCCTCATAGGCCAGCTACGGAGATGATGACACGCGAATCAGGACCGAACAGGTCTACTTACCAAAAGGAAGCCAAAAATGATACACCCTACGAACAACCACTTTCCGATATCAAAAGGGATATAGAAACAACCTTCTTGAGTTTGACAGTCATTGAAGATTTGATTTGACCACGTCGAGGTGGTTAACATTGTGGTTGCAGAAAATATATCCGAGATGTACACGAGAAATGATTTGAGAATGATGATGTAAAGCCACAGGTACCTGGATGTGTGTCGGGTGAGACAATGACCCCCGGGGATAGAGGGGTATTCGGGCAGTAGCATGGCAAACCTACTTTAGCCGCATGAAGAACCCATTGTCTGTGAATTCCCGTGTGTCGATGAAGTCGAACTGCAAAGATACATACTCGTGAGATTGAGGAGGGAAGCATCGTGTCGCACCTTGTGGTCGGGAACGATTTCTCGTTTCCAGGCTGGGCCTGAGCACATTTTACGGACAAGATATAGTCGAACAAGGAGCGTTCAGGAACGAGCGAGTTGTCGAGCGACGAGTTTGTTAAACGAGCGTGCGACACAGTCGCATGTACAGAACCGAACCGGGGAAGGAGCGACGAGGAACTTCGCTGTCTGATGGACGGAAGAAACAAAGGTTTATTACATAACCGAACCTTCCCAATGACGACCATACAGAAAATAAAGGTGGGTGGTTGACCTGCCTCGTCGACCCAATGCCTTGACGCGTGTTCAACGTCGCAAGGAAATCGAGGATGAGATGGTAATATTAAGCCGCATCTTTGGGCCGTAGCTTCCATTCACCCCAGCGTATAGGCCAAAAGTATGTTTGTGCATCAATGATCGTCTGTCAGACGTATTCAATCAGCTAGCCCAAAAGAACAAGGCCACCAGCTACCACCTCGGCCAGCTCAAGGCCAAACTTGCAAAGCTTAGGCGAGAGTTGATATCGCCTTCGGGAGGTGGTGGTGGCGGCGGCGGCGGAATCGGCTTCGACGTGGCTCGGACGGGTGTGGCATCTGTAGGCTTCGTTGGGTTCCCGTCGGTCGGAAAGGTGGAAGGACCCTGCTCAGATTCGTCTTTATGCTGATCCATATACAAGTCTACCCTCATGTCGAAGCTCACGGGAACTCATTCAGAGGTCTCGGAGATCGACTTCACCACCCTTACTACTGTCCCCGGGACCTTAAAAGTGCATGGTGCTCCGATACAGATTCTGGATCTACGTCAGCACTTTATCTTTGTCGGAAAACTAATGCTCAGAGTCTCTCAGCCGGTATCATCGAGGGTGCGAATGATGGTCGCGGTAGAGGTCGTCAAGGCAAGTAGATCGTGTGCACTTGCTTTTATCTGAAGTAACTCCTTGATCGTTAGTGATCGCCGGTACGAGATATGTAGTGTTCCCCATTACGATTCACTGAAGCCTTTACTTTTCCCCCTTTGACAGTTGCTCGGACATGCAACCTCATCTTTATCGTGCTAGACGTTCTCAAACCTCTTGGGGACAAAAAGATTATTGAAAGCGAACTAGAGTCATTTGGTATCCGACTCAACAAAAAACCTCCCGCGATCATAGTTCGCAAGAAGGATAAGGGTGGTGTCGCAATCACGAATACAGCGCCGCTCACAGACATTGATCACGACGAAATAAAAGCTGTACTCAGCGAGTATAAGCTCAGCAACGCGGATGTCACTATACGAGAACCAAATTGCACCTCGGATGATCTTGTAGACGTAATCGAAGGCAACAGGTAAGGCTTTGCATCTTCCTCGTTCACGAAACTCACAGCCAACAGAGTTTATGTCCCCGCTGTATATGTAGGTTCATGTCATATTCAGATCGTTGCGTTGACCCAAATTCCCAGGTTCTTAACAAAGTAAGCTGCCGCTGTCTCTCGGAAATTCGTTAGCCTCCTTAGATGCACTAGATAGATGCCATCTCGATAGAAGAACTCGACCTTCTGTAAGCATCTCACTTTGACTCTGGTCACACGCAACATTCGACATCTCCTCCAGATACAAAATCCCAAATAGCGTGCCGATATCATCCAAGGAGTGGATGAACGTTGATGAATTGATTGAAAAAATGTGGGAAGCTCTGGAGCTTGTCCGCGTCTACACAAAACCACGAGGGCAATCCCCAGATTATTCTGCTCCAGTTGTCCTGCGTCGGGGAAGATGCTCGGTAGAGGATTTCTGCAACGCCATTCACAAGGAGATCGCGAAGCAGATGAAATAGTAAGCTCAGCCGGCGGTTCCCATTCATCACTTGCTGAACCACCTGAAGCGCCATTGTATGGGGGTCCAGCGCAAAGCACGCCCGAGGACAGAAAGTCGGCTTGGATCACATTTTGGAAGATGAAGACGGTAAGTCAAAAGTGATTCTACTGCCGTCTCTTACACTAATCGCCCCATGAAGTTGTACACATCTCGAAGCGGTAGACAGCAACGGGTTTGGCTTGTATCTTATCCGGTACAGTACTTGTGAGAGAATATTATTGCCTTAGATACATCGTACCCAAACGGATAAAAGCCCACACCAGACCCAGCGCACAATACACGCTCGTTATCATCAGGGGAAGAAATTCGATCTGAGTGGTTCCACCAAAAACCAATGGAAATGCAAGAGTGAATACCAGTAACGGGACGAAGCCCAACAGATATGTGTTTTCCACCTGCTCCAGTATAACCCGGGGTAACGTAGTCGGGAACCTGTACAGGGTTGGAAAGAGTCCTTAGGCAATGACATGGAGTTTCTCACTCAAAAACTTGCTTGTGTAACGGTTGAAGTACCATGACGCCCCATATAAGAGTATAAACAATCTTGACCGGAGCCTCTGTACCGGCGTCAAAGCAATTAATGAGATTCCATGCAAAGGCTCACCGCTAGGAGTGAATAGCAAAGGGAACAGAGAAAATATCCCAGAAATACTCGCTATCATGTAAGTCTTGAAATGGGCGTAGTCACCTTGTGCAAGCAGACTGTTGATCTGTGAGTCTCGAGGATACCAAATTGTACGCGACTCGTCGGAATTTTGTTACCTTAGGGGAACAAGGACAAGGAGAACGGCCTTTTCATGAACGTGCCAACCAAACATATACGACGAATAGCCACACAATGTGAGTGCAGTTAAGAAAGACTTGAAATTTGGTGCTTTCCACAGCTTGACAAGGAAAATCTTTGGAATAAGTTAGCTAAAACCTCCATCCTACATGTCGCCTACCATTTGGAAAATGATCGTGATCATAAATGTATGGATTGGCTTGACAGTTGGGAGGATGGCGAAGGTTGTGTCACCGACAAGGCCGCGTGATGTAGAAACTACCCCTTCCTGGTTCACCATAAAATTAGCACCAAAGCGCTTAGCAACTATATGTATCCTAGATCAGCACTAAAATCGTGATAGAGGAATGGGGCTAAAGCATACGCTGCAGGAGTACACGGTCAGTCGCCGTCACCAAAGCCCACACGTTCGGAGCCCAATAAGCATGGTTTAAACCACGGGAAAATGGGAAAAGGCGAGACAGAAGTTGTGGTAACTGTCCCATCAAGACAAATGGCCCAAGTGAAGCCCCGAAAACCAAGATCACGGTATTTGCCAGCGAAATGAACTTTGTCGGATGAATCTCCCCAGAAGGGGACATACAGTGTGAACGCAAAAGATAGATAAAGTAAGCAGGCTGCCAAGTTATGAATGAGAGAAACAGAGCAAGGACATAGGGCATACCGCGAGGTACACGTAGATGTGCTTGAAGTTAAGAAGCACAGCAAATAATAGGCCACTTGCCAGCTTCCTGCCCTACAATGCGGAACAAACGTAAGCTTACATTCACCACGACGGGAATGTTCCCCACCTCGCGTGCCATAAGAACTGACCAAAGTAGAATCCCAAACAAGAAACCGTTGTATTGAAAGTGAATATGGTCAATAATCAAAAAACCTGGGTGAAAGAAGAGGGAAGCGCAGATGATATGCTGCCGTAGAGGGTCTACTGCTCCACGCATCAATCTAAATCATTAAATTAACCTCTGCGCATGACACTAAAGTTCAGCAAGTCACGTACCTAACCAACGCTGCTCCAAGAACAATCTCGGTCAAAATCACAGTACTTCGCTGGTATGCAACAACAGACCACGCGTCATTATTCAGATTATGGATCTTTACTATCTGGGGATCAATGAATGACGCTGGCACCGACAAGAGCTTTTCAAAGTAGGCAAAGAATGGAGGGTAGTCGAGTGCTGCAGAATACAAATCAATGATTTCAAGACGACGAATCGGGAAAGTGCCTCACTCCATTGCGAAGTAGTCTGCCAATCTGGTCAGTTTCGATGGGTAATAACTGGTACGTGACAGCGTACATCATAGTACCATTGAGAAATGGGGAGCGAGTAGGTGATTGCAAGCCAGTTGCGGTGCACCTCAAAATCTGTTGAACGACTACATTGTACTTCGGTGAAAGGCTCATAAGTGTGTGCGACTCGGACTCACTAGGAGGGGAAGAGAAGCAATTTGACAGCAGTGGAGAACAGCAGTATGTCGACCTCGGATCGGGTAATAAGGTGAAAGCCATTCAACCAACGAGTCGGGTGGTGCAAAGGATACTCTTTCGGTTGTTCTGTTGTCTTGCCTTCTTGCAATGTCGGCTGCAGCGCGTACTTTGGCGAGGATGGCGAGGTGGACATTGACCAGGAGGTCTGGCACTAAACGAGGATGCGCACCGCCACTCGACTTGTGAGTTCAACCCGGTCACCTTTGAAACTTGGACATAGTTCTCTTGCTGTATTTTCATGAGTAACCAGTCTATAGCTGCGGACGTGACGACGCAAGCAGCCTCGAGGTGTGCGGACATATTTCACGCCATGATACTCTGAGTGCCACCATACATTTAGGGCAGCTCTCATCAAGTTGTCACTGTTCGCGGTCATGCTTGCAGTTCTCCCGATTTCCTCCTACTTCATTTCGCTCAGGTACATGTGGGGAGGTGCGACTGCCACAGAGTACTTTAGAGCACCCTTGTGATACTGTACGTTTGGCAGGTAACCATAACTATGCCGCCATGACCGCCATTGGCGCTGCCAACTTCATGCTTGTAGGTTACATCATTACCTCCATCATGGAAGACAGGGAATCTTTTGAGGAAGCCAAAGGAAAGGAACCGGTAGAAACAAAGAAGCGTCGTTGATTACTAGTTGTTCATTGTCACGTCTCGAGTAATGGTCAACGATGATGATATTAGGTAGCGCAAGGTGATCGAAAACATGGTGTACAAGATGACAATGGAGCAAATCTAAACAGAATGCAGTGACATGTATGCAATGAGATAGGCTGAATATCGGGAATCGCGCTTAGAAATCCTCATCCAACGAACTATCCAGCCTTGGTCAGCTCGGGGAAATAAGAACACCCATCGAGGCACTCACAAGACCTTGGCCGCGACAGCTTCACTTTTTTGGTTGTGATTCACATTCGCTTTTGAGTAGTCAGATACTCGCTTCTCGAAGAAGTTGGTCTTGCCCTGCAGCGAAATCATGTCCATGAAGTCGAAAGGATTCGTCGCATTGTACACTTTCTCATTTCCCAATGAAACCAATAGGCGATCGGCGACGAATTCGATGTACCGGCACATCAGCTTCGCATTCATACCAATCAAGGCCACAGGCAATGCATCTACAAAGAGTTCAGATTCCAAACATGATGTGATTGGGAGTCGTCTTACCCGTCAAGAATTCCTGCTCAATCTTGACGGCCTCGGTAATGATCCGTTGAACAACGTGTGGGTGTGGGCGCCGCTTAAGGTGGCTGAAGAGCAAGCATGCAAAGTCGGTGTGCATCCCCTCGTCGCGGCTAATGAGTTCGTTGGAAAAGGTGAGGCCAGGCATTAAGCCGCGCTTCTTCAGCCAAAAGACGGATGCAAAGGATCCAGAGAAGAATATGCCTTCGACAGCGGCAAAGGCAACCAAGCGCTCAGCAAAAGTCGAGCGTTGGTCAGAGATCCAACGGAGTGCCCATTCGGCCTTGCGCTTTACGCACGGGATTGTGTCCACAGCGTCGAAAAGGTATTCGCGCTGAACGGGATCCTTGATGTACGTATCGATCAGGAGAGAGTATGTTTCGGAATGAATGTTTTCCATCATGATCTGAAAGCCATAGAAACAGCGAGCCTCTGCAGCTTGAACCTCGTTCGAGAACCGCTCGACGAGATTCTCGTTCACAATGCCGTCGGAGGCGGCGAAGAAAGCAAGCACGTGGGATATGAAGTGCCGTTCGTTGTCGTTCAAGCGCGTATTCCAGTCGTGAAGGTCCTTGGAGAGATCCATTTCTTCGGCCGTCCAGAAAGACGCCTCTGCTTTCTTGTACATTTGCCAGATCTGACGGACACGTAACTTAACCTACATGAAGTAAATAGACAGAGAGTGCCCACCTCATGATATTGTATAGGGAACAAAACAAAACGGCGCCTCGACTCTTTCAACAGAGGTTCTTCACCTACACGGAGGATGAATGAGAAGCAGACGACAAACAGGTAAGGGACTTACATTCCGGGAGATCAATCTCACCAACGAACTTTGTACGAAGCGAGTCAAGTTCGTCTTCCGAGTCGGACACGTCGAGCAAAGTATCAGGGGAGACAGAGCGCTTCCTGTCGTCGAGTAAAGGTTCCTTCAAGGAGGGTAGCTTAGGAGGGGATTCTAACGAGAAGGCGGCGAGCGCGTCTGCGGCCTGAGGGGTAGAAGTGAGACATGGCACGGGAGAGGGTCGGACACGCTCGTATTACCTTCTTACTAGGGGTAGGGACGGGGGAGGGTACGCGAGGAGGAGCGAGAGGAGTCGCCATAGCAAATGTAAGATTGAATTGAAAGGGAATACACAAGAAATGAAGACGTTCTGGTGAGGATTTAGGGAGTACGCGTGTTGGTTTTTATGGCGTTTCGAAGCGTTGCGCGTATTTGGCTCGTTTCAACATTCAATTACGCGACGCGTTTGTTGTCACATGTGGTGGACATTCACTGCCACACACCGCATGGACCACATCAAAGCTGGCATGACAATGAAATCAGCCTCGTGAAGAGTCAGTAGGAGACTGTAATAGATCTGTGGGTAGACCTTGTGAAACTTGCCCCTGTCGAAAATTTGATCACGTGACCACACCCGTGCTGTGACCGCCCAGTGGAAGCCCATTGTCTCGACTCTCGAGCATGGTGAGTGCAACGATCGCGTGTTTACTCATAAAAAAAGGCCTTACTCTTCTTTTCTCAGCTAAGACGACAAGCCCGCGAGCGCAGGCAATATATATACCAAAAATCCTTGGAGGCACAAGAACGCCAGACCTACGAGCGGAAACGTCAGCTGAAGGATGTCCTCGCATCGGGAAGACCCCTTCCGACGGAACTCAAAAAGGACGCAAGGGACATAGGTAAAGATTTCGCGTTCGATGAAGCACAGGAGGGTGAGCATCCCAATGACACGGTGTCCGGCAGATGCTAATTTCACTCAGAACCTTCGACACATATCGATAACGAGTACTCTCATGCCGGCATAAATGATCCCAAGATCATGATAACGACTTCAAGAGATCCAAGTTCAAAACTTCTGCAGTTTGCAAAGGTACAAGTCAAGTTGGTTCCGTGAAGCAACAGTACCGTAATCTCTGCCCAGGAAATGCGGCTGGTATTTCCTAACTCGCATAGAATAAATCGCGGCAATTATGTCGTAAAGGAACTAGCGGATGCATGTCGCGCCAACGACATAACTGACCTCATTGTTTTGCACGAACACCGGGGTGTCCCAGGTAAGCAACAGCTTGTGACGTTTCGACGTCAATTTATCCCTTTCAGATGCATTGATTGTTTCCCACTTCCCCCATGGTCCAACCGTTCATTTTTCGCTTCACAACGTTGCCCTTCGTCACGATATCGGTTCCTACAAGTCATCCACTGTGTCAGAACAATACCCCCACCTTATATTCGAACAATTCACCTCAAAGCTTGGGCATCGGATAAGGGATGTACTTAGGTTCTTGTTTCCTGTGCCTAAGGAAGACAGCAAGCGTGTCATGACGTTCGCAAATGAAGACGACTTCATCTCCTTCCGGTAGGCACTGAAGGTTTCTAACCCTTGACACCAGGTTCACAGCTATATAGACATCACGTATTTGTCAAGATTCCTGGCGACATCCAGCTTGCCGAAGTTGGACCTCGTTTTCAGATGAAACGTATGCTTCTGCGTTCCTTTGCCTTGTGCACTCAATAACAGCCCTGCCAGCGTACGAAATAAAGCAGGGTACCATTGAACAAGCAGAAGCAGAAAAAGAATGGGTTCTTGCCCATTATTCCAGGACCGCGAAGAAACGCAGGCTGTTGTCAACTGCCAGCAACGAACCAGAAAACTCCACAAAGTAGTAAATGCGATAGCTTATTTAACTCACATTCATTACCCCGGATGAATGGCCATGATAAATCCATGTTTTCCCTATTACGCATGCATCTCATAATGTCAATCGATCAAAAGTGACTGGTCTAGCTCTGCAAATCCTTCGAATAAGGAGCTGAATGCATCGATGGCGTGTTGAATATCCTGCGAGCCTCCAGTCTCCCTTATCGAATGCATGGACAGCATGGCATTGCCAACGTCCACGGTGCGAACTCCAAATTTCGAGAGCATCGGCCCGACAGTAGATCCACAAGCCCTAATGGAGTGTTTCAGTAATGATATCCCTCGTCCTTGCGGATAGAAACAAACTTACATATCATTACGGACCTCAAATTCTTGCACTTTCCCGCCCTTGCGCTCCACAAGTTTTTTGAAAAGGAAGGTACCAATAGCATCAGAAGCGTAGCGCTGTGTAGCATTGGTTTTGATGATCATCCCTCCATTGATTCGAGGTTGATGGTTTTCTTCATGCTTGGAGGTGTAGTTAGGGTGCACCGCATGACCCATGTCTGCCGACACGAGGAAAGAGCGAGAGCGAGATTGCGAAAGAAGAGCTGGCGACGGAGAGAGCCTTTCAAGGAGCGATGGGATCAGAGATGACTCGGCTCCAGTGGTCGACACACTGCCAATTTCTTCGTGGTTGAAAAGTGCGATGCAATTGACATTGCCTTCGAGGTCAAGAAAGCTAGAATTTTCCGTGTGTCCCGCCAGTGCCTCCACCGCGCAGAACCTAGTTCCATGAGCACCGCGCACAGCAAGAAGTGATGGGTCAACTCACGACGAAAACAAGTTGTCCAAACGGGGACTAAAAATGAATTCGCTGTTGATCCCTCCAAAGACCGAAGGCTGGGTGTCGTACAGGTGTCTGACAGAAATTCTTAATGGTGAACCCTAAAACAACATTACACGTACAATTCGAAGTCATGGATCTCCTCTGGGGAAACGGAAAGTTCACTGGCAAGAATTGACAAAAGTGCTGGATGATGATTCTCTTGGATGCTGGAGGCATAGGAGTTGCATGTGTTCTTAGTCTCTTTGTTGAGTTCATTTGCGATCAGGCCGCAAACCGGGACAAACTCGGTCTCTCGGTTAAACTTGAACAAGGCATTGACGTCCCGGTCAACTGACAACGGTCACTGAGTGGTCTTTATATGTAAACGTGAATGATATTTACGGTGGATAGCCAAAGTTGGAATGCGCAGAAGGGGTCTATCGATCTTGACAAGTCTTGACCGGAAAGATCCACCTTGATGGACGACGACGACCCGTCCCGCCAGAGAAAGGTCGCGGTCAAACCACGAATGCCAGATTCCTCCGCCATAGGTTTCAACGCCAACTTGGAGATATCCAACGTTGGTCTTCTTAGATACTGGACGGACCTGGTGCAAAGGATGGTTTAAAGCTAGAGTTGGCGCTCGTGTCACTCACGCGCAAATTTGGACTGTCTACGTGTGTAGCAACGATGGAGACGCCTGCGCCCGGTTCCCAATTCGGAGGAATGGTAAATGCGAGAAGGGAGCATTGGTTGCTGAGTATGCATGAGACGACAAGACACAACAAACCCCTAGATCGCAATACCGCGTAAAATAGTACTTTCCCCGAGGTTCAATGTACTTTTCCCAGTGATCGATCTCCCTAACCTGTTCGTGTTGATAGTAACCAAGTGCATCGTGGAAAGTGGGACAAACCTTTCGAAATCCGGCCGCCTCTAGTCGCGCGATAGCATTCTGAATGGCATGGAAAGGTGTTGGCGAGGCGTTGACGAAAGTCAAGAAACGTTTCGCGACTTCTGGGGCTGTTGGGTAGATCATCATGGCAGGACGAAAGGACGGTTTCCTTATCCGGAGAGTCGCAAGTACTACACTTTTCTTGAAAAGTTTCGGTCATGGTCCAGAGTTACCTCCGGCACGGCCCAACGCAGGTATTTTGCTAGTCATGTTTTCATCCGTCCTTTACCGACTGCATAGCGCAGGCCTTTGGTCTCATTTGCAGTGTCTCGTCGAATTCTTTATACGATGGCAAGCTTGCATATGTCCCCGCCTTAGAAGACGTTATTGTCTGGGACATGAAGAAAGGACAAATGGTAGTTCGAGTCGCTTCCCTGTTCTTTCAACCCGCCCTCACAGTCTTTTAAGCTTGCGATGTGGCATGAAACAGGCCACACCGCAGAGGTCACATGCATTAAACGCTTCCCTCAGCAAAACGTATTTGCTGTCGGATATGCGGACGGTTCGGTGCGACTGTGGGACAGTGTTCTTGGCTCAGTTTGTGCGGTATTCAATGGCCACCGAAAAGCTGTCACAGCGCTTTCATTTGACACACAAGGCGTAAGGCTCGCGTCCGGTTCGCAAGATACGGACATCATTGTGTGGGATCTCGTTGGGGAGGTCGGCCTTTATCGGTAACCCAGCAAACACTCTTAGGTTTTTGTCCCCCTTACATATACACGTCAGGCTTCGGGGACATCGTGATCAGATCACTGGCATCTGCTTCTTGCCCTCCTCGGGCCAACCTTCAACATCAACAGGGTCTTCAAATGGTTTCCTAATCTCAACCTCAAAAGATACGCTTTTGAAGCTGTGGGATCTCTCAACCCAACACTGCGTGCAGACTATCGTCGCGCATCGTTCCGAAGTGTGGTCAATGGACCTCAGTCCACAACGGAATCTCATCTTCACCGGAAGCGGAGAAGGGGATTTGAAAGCATGGAAGGTAGATTACGACGCTATCGCAGCTGGCTTGAAAACAACGGAAACCGGAGAAGTATGCGTCACTCAAAATGTTATAAACGAGGAGGCCTGTGAGATACTGATTTCTGTTCCTATAGATTACCAAGATGGTCCAAGCGGTTACCCCACTCCCTCTTTCGTCTCGTCATCGTGTCTCTCAAATCTTATTTCATCACTCGCAGCCTTACGTTGCTGTACAGTCACACGATAGATCTGTCGAAGTTTTCCGTATACGGACCGAAGATGAGGCGCGGAAGAAATTGGTGCGGCGCCGCAAACGCGCAAAAGAAAAGGAAGTGAAATCCAAAGACAAGCAAAAAGACCTCGTTGACAAAGCAGATGATGATGAATTAGGTGCAGACGAAGTTGGCCTTGTCGACTTATTCACTCCTTATTTGGTTATTCGAGCGAGTGGGAAAGTCAGATCATTTGACTTTGATTCTCAGTGTGCCACTGGTCATAAAATGAGGGTCCAGGTCAGCTGTCTTCCTCGGGATAGAGAAAACTACGCTCACATTGTGCCAAGGTACTTTTAGCTCTGGCATCAAATGCTTTAGAAGTTTACGATATACCACCACCGCAAAAATCAAAAGATCAAGTACCCGAAGCCAGTCGAATTTATTCGCTCGACATACCAGGACACCGAACGGATGTGCGGACACTTTGCTTGAGTTCTGACGATCAGCTTTTGGCTTCTGCCTCTAATGGTTGGCATGCTGGTAAACCGAACGGCGTCCTTTCTCATGTTTCTTGCAGGAACACTTAAATTATGGAACGTGAGAACGACGGCGTGCATCAGAACTATGGATTGTGGATACGCTATTTGTAGCACTTTCTTGCCAGGTGATAAGCATGTACGTATCATTATTTGTATGTGCCCTCATGTTTTCTTCATAATCCGAATAGCTCGCTGTGGGCACAAAGTCAGGCGATATCTTAATCTATGACGTGGCCTCTTCTGCCCTCATCCATACGGCCAAGGCTCATTCATCGACTGTATGGTCAATACACGTCAGACCGGACGGGAAAGCACTTGCTAGTGGCGGTGCCGACAAAGAAGTCAAGTTTTGGGAGTTTGGAGAAGACGCAGCACCTGAGAATGAGGTCATCCAGTTTTTGTTTGGGCCTGGCTTTCATGCTAAAGTCATGCGCTTGTCAGTCCAAGAAATCACTGGTGCTAGTGCACACTCGCAGCCTCAAGATGTCTGATGATGTACTGTCATTAAGATATAGTCCGAATGGAAGACTCCTGGCCGTGTCTCTTCTGGATTCCACCGTCAAAATATTCTATCAAGACTCCCTCAAGTTCTTCCTCTCGTTATATGGACACAAGGTTGATTGTCGATAAGTACCCGAATTCGAGTGACTGACATGCGCATTTTGCTCAGTTGCCCGTCCTTGCGATGGATATCTCGGATGACTCGAAACTGATTGCGACGTGTTCCGCCGATAAGAACGTCAAGATATGGGGCCTTGACTTCGGAGACTGTCATAAATCAATTTTTGCTCACGAGGACAGTGTTACGCAGGTTCAATTCGAGAAAAAATCCCACTACTTTTGGACAATAGGCAAAGATAAAGTGTTGAAATATTGGGATGGCGACAAGGTCTGTCCCCTTGAACTGTCTCCCGTCACACACTGAACCACGATCGAAGTTTGAAAACATTCAAAAACTCGAGGGACATCATAACGAGATCTGGGCTCTCGCAGTCAGCCACTATGGTAACTTCGTGGTGACCGGGTCCCACGATAAATCCATCCGTATCTGGGAGAAGCTGGACGAACCAGTGCGACACTTTGTCTCTGTCGGTAGCCCCCCCTAACAAATTTACAGCTTTTCATTGAAGAAGAGCGCGAACGAGAATTAGAACAACTCTATGAGAACGACCTGGCGGAGGCCCTAAACCAACCTGGTGGCACGCTTAGGCAAGGGGAAAACGCTGAGGGTGAACCGTCTGCTGAAGTCGCTGCAGTGACCAAGCAGACCATGGAAACACTCATGGCCGGGGAGCGCATAATAGAAGCTCTTGATCTAGCGGACAGCGAGAGGACTGCTCTCAGAGACTTTGAGGAACAGAAGGCACGAGCAGGTACCCTGGAAGCAGCTGGTCTACAGCCCCCGCCTCGTCACCCCATCCTTGCGGCGCTGGATTTAGACCCAGATGGTTACGTCCTAAGAGTTATAGAAAAGATACCCCGCACCGCGTTATACGACGCTTTGCTGGTGCTTTCTTTTGGAAAGGTGTTGTCACTGACGCAATACCTAGATATGTGGGCCAAAAAGGTTTGTTTCTATTGACCTCGAACGTCTTGTCATACTCAGCCTGGTCCACCGTTAATAACAGGGCCGGAATATTGCACTCGTTTCGTATATCACGTTCTTCCTCCTCAAGACCCATCACCACCAAATCGTTGCTAATCGGATCATGCGAACAACGTTAATTCCAATGAGACTCCACCTGAGAGATGCTCTGAAACACGAGAAGGACATGGTTGGGTACAACTTAGCCGCCTTGCAGCATCTCCGCCACAAAAATGAAGTGGAGAGAACCGCACGCTTCTTTCAGAGGGAAGACTTTGACGAACACAAGACGCGCGAGGCGACTAACGACGATAAGAAGAGGAAGCTGGTGAACATCAAGGCATGATGGCACGTGATGGTGAATATAGAGTACAAATCTAAAGTATTTCGTTACTATGAAACAACTTTGGGGCCCCAAAGGGTCTCACTCCTGGCGAGTTCAGGTTTTCAGTCGGCACTCAACGCAGTTTAGTACGTGCACGTACCAGTTCGTAGGATTAGATGCCTCGCGCATCTGCACATGCAAGACGCCTTTGCTTAGTGGTCCCAATTCTTCAAAAGCGGCGCGAGTCAGATCAACATGCTTGGACCCCGTTTCGCACCCTGCACAAGTGTCCACGACTCTGACAAATATGCATTTGGAAGTGCTCTTGCACACTATAACAGGTTGGTGGGATAACAATCAAAAGGAGAATATGACGCACATTCAAGGAATTTGAAGCACTTGGGCTTTTCTAACCACCCATCTAGGGTAAGAGCTGCAACAAAGGAACTGTCCTTTTCAGGTAGATGTCCGGGTGAGCAACAAGATCAAACGGTGTGAAAATGATGCAGTACCGTGGGCGACCATGTTGGCTCTGACCAGCAACTGGGATTGAGAAGATCGTGCCCGGTGTACCTGAGTGGTCAAAGAATCAGGCACACGTCTTTGTTGAGCGAACTTCGCATCAAACCAAGTAATGACAACATCTTCAGCTTTCCCAGTAGCGATGATCCCCTTTGTAAACTCGGCTAAAGATTCCGCAACAGATCTGAGGACACTCTTCGCGGAAGAATAGTGGCTGCTTGTATTCACAGGGCGCTTGAGGGCGTTGTTGGAGTTTTTACCGCGCGCAGTCCCCGAGATGGTCCCCGAGCGGCGGTATTTGTAACGCAGGTTCGTAACTATAACAGATTCCCAACCATCTCGAGGATCGAATTTGTAGGATTCATCTAAGGAGTGTGTGCTGCTTGGCGTGACCCTTGTAGTGTTCATGGCTGCTCCACCAACCAGAGGTGGGAGAAGGAGAGAAAAATAAGCGGCGAGAATGCCTGGAGAGAAGCGCATGATAAAGGTGGAGCGGTTAAAGAAGGTAGAGGTAATTTGGCAGACAGCGCGTGGTGTTGTACAAGTGAACGAACTTGAGGAACTGAAGAGCTGGGAACTTGGTCGCGTCGCGTCAAGGTCACGTGGAGTTGATTTTCTGACCAAGCAGTGCCGTTGGATAGCAAGCGGCGGATCTTTGTATGGAAAGCTTGATAGAGCGTCCACGTCATGCCAGTGGACACTACAAAAGGCACTGGATTAAATACCTCGCGGCGCCAATTTCGCAAGATATCCACCGAGCAAGAGGTGGAACTGAAACGATCTCGTGGCGAAATATCTTGTGCAGAGTGTAGAAGGTTCTCTTTCTCATCTTACTTGCCTTTGACTCTCACCGTTCCCATTACAGATTGAAGCTCAAATGCGATAAGAAATTACCATGCAGTTCTTGTATACGTAGGGGTTGCTCCACCATATGTCCCAATGGTTTGTTACCCATTTTGTTTGGCCACCGACCCCTTAAAAACGTCACCCATGACAGGAAGTTTGTCAACCAGCCAGGGAACTCGGTGTGTGCCTAGGGATGTACTGAATTACTGAATATCAGACTCACCAAATACCGGTGTCAGATTCGTTCTCGCTGATGTAGAACATTTACATCGCAAGATTGCAGAGATGGGTCACCGAATACGCTCTCTGGAAGACGCCCTGGCTATATTTCAAGCAGGAGTTTCGAGCGATATCCACCCTCTGTTGACTGAGGAATTGTTGGCCATCAAATACGGGCTTGAGGTTCCCTCTCGCGAAGCCTCGGGGGATCAACGAGCAGTCCCGATAGATGGATTGGGAACCCTCACTATTACGGAACGCGGAGATTCTCACTACTTTGGCCGTACAGCAGGCTCCGAGGTGAACTTCTTGTGATAATCCCTTCGAGTTCAGCTTGCTGATGTACATTTGGTCACGCAGACCCTCTTTTTGGTTGGTGGTGTTCTGTCTTGGTGCTCATCCCTGAGGGCTGACGTGTCACACAATAGGCCGGCGCGGAACTGAGTGGAACTGAACCAGGACCTTCTGCTTCAACCGTTAATCTGCCTCAAGTTTCATCTGAGATTAGCCGCTTAGCGTCCATTCTTCCTTTCAACGTTGCAGGTATCAGTGATGATGGCAAGCAGGCTGAGGTCTTGGACGCGTTGCTCGATCTTCTCCCGGAATATCCTCGCGCTACCACCCTCTGCGAGACTTATCTAGAAAACTCTGCATGGGTATTTCGGCCAATCGTTCGCGAGGAACTCATAGATGAAACTTTGGTCCCCATTTATGCTTTTGCACAAGGTAGACGGAGGGAAGATCCTGGGGTCAAGAGAGAGATTTCTTCGCACACCCTTGCTGTCTTGTATATGATCTTTGCCCACGGCGCACTCACGGACCTTACTCTTCCTCCATACAACTCCGAAGCCGAAAATTACTTCTATCTGGGCCGCTTGGCGCTATCGTTGCAGCCAGTTTATGAATTGCCTACAATTCGGACTTTGCAAGCTTTGTGTCTAATGGCATTCTACTACGGGAATGACGGAAGGCATCCTACGCTCGACAGTGCCTGGTCGATTATGGCGCTTGCGATTAAGCTTGCACAGAGCGTAAGTTCTCGGTATGGATGCCGGGTAACACTGATTTATTTGGCAGATTGGCCTACGTGCGTCCATCTAACTCAAGCGGGACAAACTCTCATCGATGCCTAGATCGCGATCCTGCACGCTTTAACATGACCCCGAAAGCAGTTCAACGACGTCGATCCCTCTTTTGGGAACTTTTGTCGGCCGATATGTTCCACGTAAGTGTTCGATGATCAGTTTGCAGACG
Source organism: Phylloporus cf. tubipes (assembly GCA_038094315.1). Lineage (NCBI taxonomy): Eukaryota > Fungi > Basidiomycota > Agaricomycetes > Boletales > Boletaceae > Phylloporus > Phylloporus cf. tubipes. Next base: position 98,698 of record JBBPTZ010000014.1, read on the forward strand.
CATGTTTATTGGAAACAGAGTATGACTCTTGGACGCCCGCCGTCAATTAGTCTGTCGTATGTTGATTGTGAATTCCCGGAAGATGACACTGTAACTTTCAACGAGAAGGGAGAAAAAGAGACTGGCTGTGAGGCTTTCTCTACGTCAACTGTGTCTCTTGCTAAGTCAGCATTTTAGTCTTCCGTTGGAAGTACTCTTTTACAAAGGACGTATTCATACCGGTGGTTGAACTGGCACTCACTGTGACGCCACCGACCTACGAAACCATTTTGGAGCTAGATCGGAAAGTTCGGGAGAAAGTCCTTCCTGCGTCATTGAACTTATACCGCTCGAGCTCTATCGACGAGTACACTACACCAAATTCATACGTCCAAGGTCGGGTGTTGTTCCAGTTTAGGTCCACCAGTACGGTTTTTGACCTTGAATCCGATTTCTTCCACTCATCAAAGCCCTTTAGCAATGTTATACATACATCGCAGCTTCTTCGCCCAGGTTATGCTGGAGTTTCCTTCTAACCCACTTCGTAGTCCCTTCGCGCCCTCTTTTCTTGCTGCTTACCGATGCGCATCGGTGATCATAAAGACCACTGCAGTGAATTTCCAGAAATATCCGGAATTGTTTTCTCGGTTTTGGACGATCTGGAGCCATCTATTGTCTGCTGCAGTTAGTCCGCCTGCTCGAGGACTTGCACAGGCTCATGTCACGTTTCCAGATTATAGTTGGGACCATCGTTACGAGGGCGCCGTCTTCTACGATGGCGCCTGCTGCACAGTTGGAACTTGACCTAGCACTGAACCTGTTTAAGAGCGGTGCAGTTATATCTCCTCGTGCGAAGAGTGGTTTGGTAAGATATAGTCCTGTCTCAATGCGGTGTGTCAGTGAACGGCTGTGATCCAGGCAGTTTTGTTACGCCTAAAAGCTAAGGCCCAACAAGCACAAGGACAATTGCTTAACAGTGGGACTAATATCGTTAGCACTGGTCCTGCTGCTTTACTGCCGGAGACTGGCGTCGATGAGCTTGCAGTGTTTGGAGGCCAGACGCAGATCCTCGTTAGCAAAATTCTATCTCAACAACAGAGTCGTAGAGATGTTCGGAGCTCGTCGCCTGCGGTATCACCAAGTTCGGCCAGTTCACCATCTACTACGTCGGAGGACAGCCTCACTTATTCGGATCCCGTACCTGACGTTCACCCATCACTTGTTGAATACTTGTCCATGCTGCCGCCCCCCACCATGCTCAGTCCAGCAACAATATATACCCCCATAGTTCATCCCAACCCAGAGCCTTTCGTCCACGCCGATACGCTCGCTGATGTCCTGCCTCCGATGACTCCCGGATCATCTTCGCAGCAGACATTTGCGCCAACTACCCCATTACCTTCCGCTTTTGACGACCAATGCATGGGGAACTTTGCCGACACAGACTTTTTCGGATCATCTCCGCCTGCGGAGACGGTTGCTGGACCTTTCGATAATTTGGACTTTTTGATTTCCGGCGAGTCAGGCATGGACGAGAGTTGGGCGACCTTGATGCATGATGTGCTGAATCCACCAAATGGTTCTAGGTGAATTGGAGTTTTGACTGGTATTTATAATAATGCAACTAGCTACGCTTGGGTTTGCTACGATTAAGGTGTCATGCTATCCCAGTCCTTCGATCATTGATTACTGAGATGAATGATTTATGGAGATTAGCCTTTGGGGTGACTTCGCGAGTGATCCGCAGATGAAACTTCTGCGCGCGAAACACGATCATGGTTTGCGCCAGACGAGGGCAATAGGTAGGGCCATCATTTCCGCAGACCCAAGTAGAGATCCAAAAAAGAAGCCTTATCTTCCCAACCAAATCCGATGCGTTTCATTTTTCCAATCCTTGCGATCAAGGCGGCGCAGACTTCGGAAAGCGTATCGACAGTGAAGTCTGGGGCTACCTCGCTCACCACAAAAAGCTGAGAGGAAGGGGACTCGGAAAGTGGAAGCATGCGAATGGACATTGTCTGAGGAGACAAGGAGCTTGCTATGGTGAAAAGATGACACAGTGGGTTGAAAGTGGGGGATGGGATGGGATATGTAAGCGATGGTTGAAAGGCCGTTGGGGGATTGTATCTAGGGGTCGTTGGTATGAGACAAACCCAGAGCAAAGATTGTATGCACGCCACCTTGTACACATAACAAATACATTGCACTCCCTCACTGGGACGCTATAGCCTTGAAAGACGGGAGCAAAGCGAAGAAGACCGCGACCATTGCTCGTTGTGCACTCGGGAAAGACTACCACCGGTTGTTCTGCGGTTTTACGGATATCTTCCAGGGTGGTATAGGAACCAGACGATGGCGACTGGGGTGTACTACCAGTGAGTCGGACCATGGATAACAAGGACATTTTCCGAAAGCCGCGAATGGGTAGGCGGGGACTGATGGTCCGAGTCGGAGATATCGTGGCGTAACCGGTGCCCGTCCTGCGACCAGGTTTGTAGGATATGGCCTCCCCATCAGGAGCGGGGGATGTCAATGGCCTTGTGTCGTCGACGACGGGAAGGACAAAAATGGGGTTGAACCTGCAATGAAGTTCAAAATCGACCCATTCTAAGCCCAGTATTTCATATACCGATAGGAGAGCCACAACACATCGATCCAGGAGCTCCAATTGGACACGATGATGTCCCCAGCCTTTGGGTTCCAAGTAGGTTCTGGCAATTTCCTGGGAGAAGATCTTGAGAGATAGCAAGCGTCCGATGACGTAGAAGAAGACAGACCCCCGCTTGCGAGCTACCTGCTCCTCTGAAATCCAGAAAAAACCGAGTACAAAAAGGGCAAGACGACTCAGGATTACAGTGCTCGCCCCATCGACGAGACGACGAAGGGGGGGAATTGGCGTCTAATGATTTGAGATGAAGACGAGGAGCGAGAGGGAGGTGACAGACTCACGAGCAGTGTGCACAACACATTTACTAGGATGAAATGCAGGACGGCGATCACGACGACCGCAAAGGACCGCAAAACGGCGAATGCGGTACGAACTGGGAGCAAAAGTGAGAGGAAAAGGCCATGTTCTGATGGTGGAACCGGCGGCAGAAAAGGCTGGACCGATTGACTCGTGTTCAGGAATGTATTCGGTAGAGTAAAGAGGACAGGCCGACCTGTATTCCCGTTCCAGGGTCCTAGTAAAAAGTGAGCTGGATTCTAATAGCGAGTTGGTAGACGACACACTCGGAACGCAGAAAACTTTTCCATGAGGTCAAGGTTTGTTTCAGCAACCGACTTGATGGCCCTGCTCCTCAAAATTGCGAAATCCACCTTTGAACAGTATCAGCGGCTCACTTTCTGCGCAAAGGTATGTAGCTGTATTTTCTTTCATATCTCCGTGATAACTCCAACTTCAGTCAGGCCGCCATATGTTTCCTCCTTCTCTTCTACGCCTGCCTGATCGCTTTCATTGCTTTGGTCACACCGGGTCGCATTGCACAGTTCATGTATGATCTCGCTGTCGAAATTCGCCGTCTTCCTTACGGTCATTCCATTCTCATTGCTGCAATCGGTATGTCTTCCACCCCCTACCAGCTTCGTCTCTTGAATTTGTTCAGTCTTGATATCATTTCCTCCTTTCGTTGGCCACTCGACGCTCCTGAATCTCTGCGGTTTCGCCTATGGAATGCAGGGCTTCATTCCTGCGGCGATCTCCACCATCGCTGGCTCGGCCCTTGTATTCGTCGTCTTGCGTTCTCTCTTTAGCAATCGCCTGCGCGAATGGACCGCCACCAACGAGAAATGGGGAGCCCTCGAAGCCGTCATCGTCAGTCCCTTCATGCATTACAAACTCGCATGCCATCCCGTATCGTCATTATGTTGAGCAGCGTGCGAGGGGCTTACCTCTTATTATCCTTATCCGCATCTCGTCGTTTCCTCCGTGGGTATACTCCAACTCTTTGTTCGCCGTAAGTAATTTGCTTCGATTCTTCTCCAAGGCACCACGTTTCATATACCTAGAGCATCGAATCCGTATCCTTGGCCCGATTCGTGTTTGCCACTCTCTTCGTACTCCCTCGCGTGATGGTCTACGTTTTCATGGGCTCGCGCATTGCGAGCCTCTCTGACGGCGAGCAAAGAAGTCACATGGACACCAGTATGCCGATGATGATTTTGCTCGTCGCTGCCCTCACGTTTATCGAATTAGCAACCAAATTCATCAATGTTTCTTTGATCGTTGGAAGCATCATGATATCCATCATTTCCAGCTCGTATGATCTTTCCTTGTCTGGTTTCGTCTCCCTGATCTTTGGCAGGGTGGTCTACTACTTTGTCCGCAAGGAGGTCGAATCATTGCATAGACGTACCAACAGACTAGGTACCGAAGTACTAGAAGATGCCGAGGAAGCAGCCTCCCTGCTCGCACACTCCTCCTGAATCCGGGATCAAGAGTATCGTTCGTATATCATGGAATTTAAACAATGTTCTGCATATCCCAGATCACAGACTGGTATATTATTTTGCCTGCCTAGGTGACTTGCTTAAAGGTCTACAACTTGGGTCTAGTATGAGTGTAAGAACAGCAGAGACAGACTGGCCCCAACAAGAAACACGAGGATGAATATTCTGCTGTCCTTTGCCCTTCGTCTGGCCTCCCTAAGTTGCACGTTACCCTTCTCAACGGTGGAGGTAGTTGCTATTGCATCCTCATAGAGCTGTTCAGTAAGCTCGGTTTGACGTGTGAGGTGTGCGATGAGCTCCATTTGCAGATTACTGATGTCCATCAAACGAGCCTCGGCCTGTTGTACCGACTCTAGAGTATCCTGGACCGACCGCAGAATATTTGCATTTTCCGTTTCGAACTGAAGAATTTGCGATTCAGTTAGTTCCAGTTCGTCGTTGTCGTCGTCATCAGAGTTCTCCACGGTAGGAGTGGGTTTGAGTGACTTGACGGTACTAGAAGCGGAGCCGATTGTGGCGGCGATGCCAGACACGAGCGCAGAGGAAGCGCCGCCAAGCCAGCTGTCACTAGATGGCTGCTGCCTTGCTTGGATGGCATCCTTGGAGGATATTGCCAAAACTTCGCGAGCAGCGTTGGAGCCAAGCGTACGTGTACGTTCTAGCTGCCGTTTTACGCGCTCCTCCTGTAACTCCTTCTGATGCTGGCTTGCCTCTGCCAAACGCCGACCAAGGTACCATGTTATGCCCGCATGATGGGCTGCCAAGTATTCTGGGAGCGTGGCTGAATCACCTTGCGCCAATCTCGCAGGGAGAAACCGTGCGAGTGGATTCATGCTACGGGCAGCGAGTTCTACACGTCCTATTCAGGCTTCAAGGTTGGAAGTGTTATTCCTGGCGCAGAATGAAATGGAAACGCACGCTTTTCGAGCGCCTCCATCTCCCTCACTCGGTCCGCACAGCGGGTGAGTATCAATCGCGCTTGGATATCAATCTGGTCCCTCTCTTCGTTTAATAAATACTTTATTTCTGACCACGACTGCTGGGAGTCGTTTAAATCAAGAGTGCGAGGACCTTGCCGCACAAGCGGGCTCGAGCTAGAATCGACGTTGAGGTAAGGGCGCCGAATGATGCTCAACGCTCGCGTCAACGCGTTTATGTGATTCAGCTGGAAGGCTCGTGTCAATGGGGGGTAGGTCCACTCGGGCCAGAGCGTACGATGATGTAGGCTTCTTCCACGTAACGCTTCCCAAACGTATCGTGAGGCTCAGTCTCGGTCGCTAATTTTCGTCGTTTGGCGGGAACGGCTGCGCCTTGTTTCGACTCTACGACTTTCCGGAAGTCTGCAGTACGGTCTGTGTGACCCATCGTGTCGGTGAACAAGGTTGGAAGGTGGATGGGAAGGTGGTATGCATCGTCGTGCCAGGTCACGTGATTTCACACCCAATGACTGTACAGCCACAGTGTCATTTTTTTTTTCAAACCGCTGAGCGCTTTTACTAGTGTCATTGTTCGTACCACAGCGATGATTGTCTCCCAGCGGAAGACGAACTACAGTCCTTGTTTGAGGTGTACGGTGTCCTGATCACCACCGTCTGCCATAGTTTGCGACCTACATTCGATGTCGTAGTACGAAATGCAGCCATGTCTTGTTCCCGAACAATGTGTGACGTGACTTGTTCTGTCACGCTCGTTTTTGGTGAGTATCCTTGTCGCTGTCTTGTCTTGTGTGATGATTTAGAGTGGATGCTTTCATTGACCTGCCTTCCTTCTCGTTCGCTGGGTCGAGCTGCAGACTACAAATGTTCTAGATACTGCTGACATTCGCCCTTTTTACTGTCGCGTTCAAAGTCATACTCAACCACCTCTTTTGACAGCGTTCCATGGACCCTCGTCGTGCGCGCGACCCCCGTCTTGCCCGCGCAGACCCCCGTCTCCAAAGAGTCCCTTCAGGGTCACCTGCACCGCCCGCACCACCGCAGCAGCAGCATTGGCCACCGACCGATCCTCAGCAAACCCAATACCAAGTGCCACCAGATCCCAACTCCAATGCACCAGCGACATTGTCCAACGACCCACCCCCTACCTCTATATATAAGCCACGACCGTTGTTCTGCGTCGTCTGTGCCAGTAACCAGGTGAATGTCGAGTGACTCACCACTCCAGACACAAGCAGTCTGACGCCGTCCAGAATCGTTCTATGGAGGGACATCACGTCCTTCAGTAAGCAATCGGGCAATCGAACCTGGGTTTCTGACCCAAATTCAGTAACGCAGGTTACAGAGTCATCTCGTACGGCACAGGTTCTGCCGTTCGCCTCCCTGGTCCCTCCATAGATAAACCAAATATATACTCTTTCGGCACGCCTTACAACACGATATACGAAGAACTTCAGTCGAAAGATCCGCGTTTGTGAGTCGCTGTCGAACGTTTGTAACCGTAATAGGGCTAATGGGCGCAAGGTACACCGCAAATGGGCTGTTACAGATGCTGGACCGTAATCGCAGGATTAAATTGGCTCCAGAACGGTGGCAAGACAGTAGAACCATTGCCGATGTGGTGATCACATGCGAAGAACGCTGTTTCGACGCTGTTTGTGATGGTGGGTCCGTCCGAAACCCGAGGGGGTCCAATTAAACTCATAGACGGTACAGACCTCCTTGGACGGGGTGGCGATTTTAACAAGCCAGTACATATAATTAATATAGAAATCAAGGACAACCATGAGGAAGCACTTATTGCTGGCAAGGCGATGCTGGACCTGGCTGCGGCGGTAAGTCGGAGTAGTTCGGACATGGATCATAGTTGATCGGGGGTTGTAGATCGAGGCGTCGCAGGATGTCGATGAGGATATCGACCGGATCCTTCAGGTACAGCAAGAACGACATCCACACAGTATCTTACATGCGGTTGCGTATTACTAGATCACGCGACGATTGCAATAGACTTGCTACCTTGCTCGTGAGAAGCAAAGACGCCATAATTAATCATGAGCTACCGCCCGTATAAAAGGAGTCTCTTGATCAACTCCTTTCACATCACATCATGCCCGCCCTCCGTCTCGGTAGCATCGCCCCCAACTTCGACGCTCAGACCACGACTGGCCCGATCAATTTCCACCAATGGATCGGTGATTCTTGGGTATGCTCTTCCTCGCTCTTGCCATCCGTGTCTGAACTGCGTCGCAGGCCATCCTCTTCTCCCACCCTGGAGACTTCACCCCTGTCTGCACCACTGAGCTCGGCGAGGTTGCTCGTCGTGCAGATGACTTTGCAAAACGCAACGTCAAGATCATTGGTATTTCTGCCAACGATCTCGAGGATCATCACAAGTGGGTTAAAGACATCAACGAATACGGCGCCAAATACGGTCCTACCGACGTTAAGTTCCCGATTGTAACCAGAGCCTGTTGTGTCCCTTGCACGCGCTGACGCTCGCGTTTCAGATAGCCGACGCGGACAGAAAGATCTCCACACTGTACGATATGTTGGACGAGCAGGATGCTACCAACCGTGACAGCAAGGGTCTCCCTTTCACGGTGAGTGCGATCGTTCTGTTGGCACCGTTAGCTAGGCCTTATCGCCCGACAGATCCGGACTGTCTTTATCATCGACCCCAAGAAAGTCATTCGCCTGACGATTTCCTACCCCGCTTCCACGGGCAGGAACTTTGACGAGGTTCTTCGGTGAGCGTCTTTCTCGCCTCTTCTGAACTCCGCACTCACATTGCTTACATAGTGTGATTGACTGTGAGAATGGGATTTGCCGCACTGTTTTCCGAGGCTAAAAATCCCTGTAGCTCTGCAGCTGGGCGACAAGTACAGGGTGACGACGCCCGTGAATTGGAAAGACGGAGAGGACGTGATCGTCCATCCATCGGTCAGTGATGGCGAGGCCAAGAAGTTGTTCCCCCGTGTGACCTTCCACAAGGTTCGGCTATACCTTCTCGATGGATCCAGCGTGTTGACCGGTTGGTTCGCAGCAACCGTACCTGAGGACGACGCCTATTGGCGAGTGAGTAAAACGTTGGAAGCGAGTGTACGATCTACGCGTAGTAGTCTTGGTGGAAATGAAGTTGAATGTTTGCGCAAGTTTGATTTAGTGTGTAAACAAAGTACAAACAGACGCGTGTGCCCGACGCGCGTATCAGTTCCGAGTGAAATCGAAATCGCTCCTCTGGCTGTCGGTTTTAATTCCTCCTCAACCCTCCAAATTCACCAGCAATGGCTAGTGCCAACGGCGGCGCCTACAGGTATGGATTACACACGTAAACCTGTCTTCATCTCACATCGCCCTCAGTTACTCCCTGACTGTCTTCTCGCCGAGCGGAAAGCTTGTGCAGATTGAACACGCTTTGGCCGCCGTTTCACAAGGGACCACAAGTCTCGGGATTAAAGGTATCATCAGGCTAATATCCGCCTGTCTGGTGTTCATTCTCTGCAGCGTCAAATGGCATCGTCATCGCCACAGAAAAGAAGTCCTCGTCAATACTGATAGACGATTCAATGATCGAAAAGGTGGCAGTGGTCTGTCCCAACATCGGAATTGTGTATTCCGGCATGGGTCCCGATTTTCGTGTCCTCATCGCGCGTGCACGTAAAAGTGCTCAGGCATACTGGAAAGTGTATGGGGAGTACCCACCCACGAAAGTTTTGACTCAGGAAATTGCGACCGTCATGCAGGAAGCCACACAGTCTGGGTAAGGTTTGCATTGTTACACGCGACTCGCTTGCTGACCATCCACATTTTTTTCATAGTGGTGTGCGTCCGTTCGGCGTGTCGTTATTGGTTGCAGGGTACGACATTCATCGCGGACCTTGTCTTTATCAAGTCGACCCGTCGGGATCATTCTGGGCTTGGAAGGCTAGTGCAATAGGTAAGAATATGGTAAATGCAAAGACTTTCTTAGAAAAACGGTAAGTTTCGCGCATGTTGACTCATCACAGGGATACACATGCAACTGACGCTCCTTTAACGTAAAAAAAAGATACAACGATGACATTAGCCTGGAAGACGCAATTCACACGGCCCTGTTAACCCTTAAGGAAGGGTTCGAGGGGCAGATGACAGAGAAGACCATCGAGATCGGTGTGGTCACAGTACCGACTGTGGAAGAACTCGACGCAGGGAAGGAAGGGGGTGAAACCGGGCGCCCCCGGCCTTCCTTCCGTAAACTAACCGAAGAAGAAGTGAAAGATTATTTGGCTCTGTAACATGTACCGTATCTTACGTGCGTTTGACTCTGAATCATTACCCCGTTGCCCTCTTCACGTCATGAACCGCTCACAATGAGGGTTGATCTTCTCAATTCTCAGACTTTGATCCATCCTACTCTAGGTTTGACTTCAGCGACGTCGATTGACGAGGATTTGAAGGAATGTTCCTTGGAGCATAGTACCTGACGCTGATCATGAAAAAGGAAATTCAGACTACCTAGTCACCCACCCCTGTTCCGCCAGCCATCATCCGCTGCTTTCATTCACGCCTTCTCGTTATCGTGAGGTTTCCGCTCAGTTCTTCGCGCCTTTTAATTAATTCTCACCTGCACTCAGCCAAGCCACACAGGACAATTTTGAACTGGGTCTTGACCCTCGTTCAGGCGGTCAATGGCGGCACATATCGGATTGATTTTAATCGATAATATTTCTCATCCTGCATGAGGAGACGCGAAAGGATTAGTGGTTAAACATCACATGTCACCTGCGAAGCACAGATGCATGGGGCAAGAAAGTTGCTCCAAGACTGTGTCCGATATTTAAAGAGGCCATCTGCGCTGCGCTCCCCATCATTCTTTCTTCCCTATGCCTCCTAGGCGTTCTTCAAGTCGTGTTCAGCAACCGGCACAAAGAAGGCCACGTACCGAAAAAGCATGCAGCTTTTGCAGAGTAGCGAAGCACCGTGTGAGTGCGCATCCTCGTATGCATCCGTTAGCCGTGCTCAGGCGTCCGGGTCACCAGTGCGAGCCTATCGAATATGGCACGAATGATCGGCCTTGCCGTCGCTGTGTTTCGCAGGGGCTGGAGTGTAATCTACCCCGAGTAGCCCGTTCCCAGAGTCCGAGCTCGGGGTTCGGTGCACAAGGACCTGGACCCGTCCAACATGCTATCCCACCGCAATCCACCGGTGGCGTCACCGAAGAGCTGACGCCTGGCTCTGGAACCGATGTTCATACGTTACAACAATCCGAGGCGCTTCACATGCCAGTTGGATGGCCCGCGCTCATGGCGCACCCTGGAGAGCGACCAGGTTCAAGCACCTCCATTCTTCCCTCCGGACAGACCCCGTGCGTGTATCCCCCTCATACTTATTTCCATGGAGGTCTTTACAGAATCTTAGTGTTCAAACGCAGAGCTTTCTATCCGCTGCACCAAATATGGCAGACCACCAGCAGAGTTTGTACGACGCATCTTTTTTGTGCATCTTTTCCCACTTCACAAACAACTTTAGCGCAAACGTTGGTCAGGATTTTTACAATACAGGGGCCGCTTATTATTCTCAAAACTACTTTGGAGAGCCCATGTCGGTCGATCTCGTCTTTTTGATAACATCCATTCATCGGTGCTCACAGGCCATGCAATACTTACATGACCAGTTATGCCCACCATGATGGAAGCGAAGGCGCATCAAACCTGGGGTTGTTGATTTTCGCCAAAGCTTCTTGATCTCATCTCACGCCACCCGATAGATATTCCTTGGAGGACCCGCAACCCGACAATGCTGATGTTTCTGCCAATGAGCAGGATGCGAGTCCCTCACCCCCAGAATCCTAGACCACTAGTAGTTCGCTTGCCATGTCGCGTCTCGCCTTTTGTCACTATGGCTCTTTGGACTTTTTGTTACTTTTCTAGTCGTGACTCTGTCTTTGTCATTGTTTGTCGTTTATTATCTTACTGGACCTTTACTTGTGCATGGGCGGGTCTTACCAGGCACATGAACGCACGCTGTCGTCGCATGGCTTGGTTTGCATACCATTCTTACATGGAACAACCGAACGACTGCGCACTGACAGACGCGGGGTCGCCTGTGAGGCAAGTTGAATCAAACTCCAAGTGGTTTCATAGATTCTTAATCGAACCTCTGGCAAAAAGAGGAACCTGATCAGCGATTCACTCACACCTGATTGGTGAGGCCGGGATAAGTAAGGTCTTCTTTGTGCCTTCCTGTTCCGGGACGATGCTGAGGCTCCGTCGAGGACGCGATTGCTACTCGAGGTCAAGGGAAACGCGATTTCCAACCTCCTCAGCTGTGGCGCTCGGGTCGATCAGACTGGATTTGGGGGAGTACGTGATTCTCGGAGTCATTCATGTTAAAATTTGCACACCAAACCGCGTTGTGCCGTGCCTTCGATCTATCTCCTGCTCGATAGGAGTGCATGGAGCATCACTTTGGTCTCAGACTGGCTTGTCACACTCGGATGTGTACGGTCGCCGTGATGATGAACATTGCTTCCGGAACTCAGCCACAGATTGATTGTAGTCCTCTGCAGGCTTTGTGATGACGATCTGTTTCGCCAGGATAAGACACATGCCTCTCGTCTGCTAATCCTTGCAGAGCGGCTCCCCGATCGGTCATGAACGTACGTCCGTTCATTTCATTGGTCCTTGCTCGCATATTTAAGCTCTCGGATTGCTTTCATTTTTGACATCCAACCCAGCAGCCATGAACGTCGCTTCAGAGAGAGCAAGAGAGGCTTGTGACTCTTGTCGAAAAAGTCACAAAAAGGTTTTTTTTCTTCCCTCTTGGGTTAACTCCGTACTCCAACGCATCTTTAGTGCACTTACGACGATAGCTCCACACGGTGCCTCCGATGTGAGAAACGGGACACTCAGTGCAGCTTGTTCGAGATTACGGTTGTCGCCCAGCAAGTTCCTACGACACTGGCGGTCGAAGGATCTATCCCGGACTCGTGGGGCGGAGCTTCTTCTGCTTCCTCGAACTTCACGCAGCAATTTTCCCCTGTGGAGGAATACTACTGGGCTACCGCCGCATTCACGTCAGACAGACAGGGGGAATACCCTGCAAACATGATCTTCCAATCGTAAGAACCTATATTACTGGGCCCTGTCTACTCTTTAACGCATCTCGTGTCAGCCCTACCAACCAACACGAGAGCGAACAGCCAGCGATGAACCAGGGTACCTTGTATGCCGAAACCAACGTATTCAGTGATCGTGATGGTACTTGACTATTCGTTTCCTGCCATGGTACTCTTTGGCGTTGCACTTGCACAAGCCTTGCACATGCACAATCGGACGATCGTTTCTGGGCAGTCCTTTGCTATTCAAGTTGTGTATATATGCTTGCATGCCTTGCCAGGAAGTAATATCTATTCGCTCGTGTGTGCCACATTTTTGTCATTTCGGACATCGGTACGGAATAATGCAGGACTCCAAAGTTCAATCCTGTGCACGCTGTTTGGTGGGAACTCATATATAATTGCGTGCCAACATGCACACACCCTGATTGGAAACTGCGTTCATTCAGATTCTTCCCTCTTTGTAAACTTACACGGTAAAGGACTACATGGCCGGCGCCACCAAACATATTCGACGTGGAGTAATCATTCCTGGAAACGTGTCTTACAATGGCCATTCGAGTCTGTCCCCATAGTTCCAGTGAACGGCCTTGATAGACGTGTACTCTTCGAGAGCGTAGCTGCCAAGCTCACGGCCTTGAACGATATCAGAGCAGTCCTCGATGATGATCCAACGTGACAAACCTATTCCGCTCTGCTTCTTCCCACCAAAGGGAACATTGTTGTTGATCAAATTGTATTGGTTGACCCAGACCTAGAGGGAACCTCAGCCTCGACATGAATGAAAAAAGACGACTTTGGCGCACCGTCCCAGCTTCCAGGGCAGATGACACTCGCATACATTGACTGGCATCATCTAAGGCACTCGTGGTTAAGTCCTTGTCTTGCACTCCCATCTGTGTTGAAGCTCACTTGAGTGCAGCCCAGCGCCAAGACCATAAGTGGTATCGTTCGCCAAGGCTATAGCTTCTTCTTCCGTATTGAACCTACCGACCGCGAGTACAGGGCCAAAAATCTGGCGTAATTCAGTAGGCTGTGCTGACCTGCAACACACCAAGTACCTCATCCCGGACCTGAACCATACATTAGCGAGATCCTTTGACTATACTGAAGTAGATCTCACTATATTCATGTCGTGTTTGATATTCGTGAATACTATGGCGTAATTTACACTCTAAACACAAAAGAACTCGGTCGGAACAACACTCACTTGTCGGATCCACAAAAAAACCCTTTCCTGGGCGCTTCTGACCACCAAGTTCAAGCTTCGCACCCTGGGTTATACCGCTCTCGATGTATCCCCAAACTTTGTCATACTGAGCCTTGGATATCTTGGCAAAATTATGGGCCTAAAACGTCGACGTCACGCGGAGGGGTGCTCACGACAGGGCCACCTCCACTCCGTTCATCGAAGCCATCCCCGATCACTAGCTCCTTTGCTTTTTGCACCAACAAACTGACAAATTTGTCATAAATGGAATCCTGCACGTACAGCCGGGAGCCCGCTGTGCAATCTTGGCCGGTGTTATAAAGGATGCCTAGACACGCCCAATTGGCTGCCTGGTCGAGGTCCGCGGACTCGAAGATAAGGTGCGGAGACTTTCCTCCGAGCTCCAGCGAAACCTATTTGGCTTAGATTCAATGCATTGTCCTGGTGTCTATTTGCCTCGCGGGAGTGGCATGTAAACGAACCTTTTTCAAATTGCTCTTGGCTGCAGCTTCCATAATCTTCCGTCCGGTTGCAGTAGAACCGGTAAACGCCACTTTATCGACATCCCTGTGTGCCGAAAGGGCCGCACCACCGACCGGCCCTAGAGATGGAATCGTGTTGACTACCCCAGGCGGGAAGCTGTGATGAAAAATGAATAACGGCAACAAGGTTTGCGGCGGTCTCACCCAGCTTCTGCGACGAGGTTAGACAGCAAAAGTGCGGTGAGCGGAGTTAATTCAGAGGGCTTCATGACGATTGTGCACCCACACGCAAGCGCAGGTGCTACTTTCCAAGCCCTGGTGTGAATTACTTAAGTGACCATGGCACTCGTGTGCAGCGCGCAGATGAGCCTACCACATCGTGATTGGATAGTTCCAGGGGATGCTGTGCAGGATGAATGCGAGTCCAAGGTAGGCGGGGAAACGACCTACATCTGACCACACACACCAATCGGCTCGTGTCTTGTGAACGCGAGTTTAGTCTTGTTGTCGACCTCTATTGTCTGACGAGTATGAGAACAGTAAGAGAAGTGGGGGACATGATACAAATGCAAAAACTACCTGGCCTGAAACCTTGTCTGCCCACCCGGCATAATAACGCAAGCACTGGACAGAGTCACCGACGTCATCCCTACGAGAACGTGTCAGAGGGATTCACTAGTCTGAGCCCGTTATTACCTGGCTAGCTTGACTGGTTTCCCGTTGTTGAGACTTTCAACCTCTGCGAGGATCGGCTGATCTCTTTCGATGAGGTCTGCTAGCTTGTTGAGCAAACGGGAGCGCTCAAAACCCGTGACATTTTTGCCCCAAGTGGAGTTGAAAGCCTTGCGAGCAGCCGCCACAGCGATATCGATGTCTTTCTTAGACCCTTGAGTTTAATCACATTGAGACGTCAGACTGGGATAATGTGACAAGGAATGAGAGAAGACCTGCGACAACAGAACAGATCACTTCCTCGGTAGCGGGATTGATGGCACTATCGTTATCTTGAGTGTGAGATGGGATGGAACGACGACATGCGCACTGGATAAGCTCGCTGGAATCCGCAGAGGGAACAAACTCGTTGTTGATGAAGAGACCTGTTGGAATCTGAATCTCGCGGTTTGAGGCGGGGATGACGATCGTCGCGGTGAGAGCCATGGTTCAAGTGAATAGGGCGTCTCAAT
>JBBPTZ010000015.1:0-12807 GCA_038094315.1 Phylloporus cf. tubipes
TTCAGAGTGCGGCCGCGTACGCAAAAGACAGACTGTCAACTCGATCGCCAACTCTGCCTGCGGTGCAAGTCCTGAACAACCTCGCATGGCTCAAGGACGTCAACTTGCTCGATTTTCTACGTACAACTGGCATACATTTCCGAGTGAATAGCATGGTCGCGAGAGACAGGTATGGTTTAATTCGTCCTTGCTATCTTTTTTGACTTGGCACCGGTAGTGTGAAGATGCGAATGAGCACTCGACAAGGTATCTCCTTCACCGAGTTTACCTATCAGCTCCTGCAAGGGTACGACTTTTATGAGCTGTACAGAACGCGTGGATGTACCGTTCAAGTCGGTGGATCCGACCAATGGGGAAATATACTGTCGGGTATAGACCTTATAAACAGAGGCGATCACTGTTCAATGTCCGGCGAAGGCGCCGCCAAGGACATGTGTTTTGCACTAACGACGCCGCTTTTAACCACATCGCGGGGGGAGAAGCTTGGGAAGAGTGCTGGAAATGCTATCTGGTTGGAACACGACTTGACCAGTTACTTTGACTTCTACCAGGTTTGTCCCCCTCGTTCGATTCCCGACGTCAATCCAACGACCACAGTTCTTCATGCGAACCAGTGATCTCGATGTGGATAAATATCTTAAACTATTCACGTTATTGCCTGTAGAAGAGATATCCTCCGTTTTGCGCGATCACCACGTACATTCTCTCCGTCCTTTCTACCGGTGCGATTCTAATCCTCGCTAGATGTCTCCGGAACACCGCATTGCACAAAGGCTACTGGCAGAAGAAGTCACATTGATGATCCATGGCCGTCAGTCACTGTCCCAGTTCACCTTCATTGCGACTGATGTTGTGTTTGCTATCAGAGAATGGTTTGAATGCAGCCAGAACAGTAACCAAGGTCCTCTTTGGCACGGATTACACTACACTGAACGCCGAGCAAATAATCAAATCACTGACTGGTGATCCGCGCCTTGTGTTTTGCAATGGGCAAGAGATGTTCAGTACCCCGTTACCAAACCTTGTCGCGAAACATCAGCTTGTTTCGTCCAATTGTGAATTTGGCGTTATTGTTCTTGGTGCTTCACTGACCACTCCGTAGCGGCAGCGCGCCAGTTGGCACAAGCAGGTGGACTATACCTCAACAACACACCACAACGTGATCCCCGTTTCCTTTTAACTCGGGAACAACTCATCGACGGGAAGGTGGCTGTTCTGCGAGCTGGCAAAGACAACCATCGAATTCTGGTACTAAGATAGAGTATTTCTTTTTTTATGCGACTCTTATTAGTTTTCCAACGATTTGCATGTGGTGTGATTTAATTACATAGCGAACGTAGGACCCCATTCATTACGACTAGCAACTAGTCATCTTTAAAAGAGAGATTCAGACATTTTGCGAACAAGGGCGCTAGGTCCTAATGTCAATGGGGTTCAGTGCGTAATCGTGAAGGCAGGGTATGCTGTCTTACGACAATGAGGGAAGCCATGCTCAAACGTCGCTGACGCAATTGGATTTCATTATGGATGTCGGTTCCATGAATGGTTTTGTTGAACGAGATGTCATTTTCCTGGATCCATCATCGTCCATTCACATTAGATTTCGAAAAGCTCACTGGACCCAAGGAATTCAACTGAAGCGGTTCGTAGGACCCATCTTCCCAAGTCGAGGCCTGTTCGACGTGGAGTTACGACAACGTTTCCAGCACCAGAGTAAAGGTATCTCACCATAACCCTCTCACGAGCTGAGGGCTTCACTCTCGGGTAAGGATGAAATCGTAAAAGGTATGATGAACGATAAGGTGGTAGTTTTCCCGAGTCCATTTGATGAGAGGATAGTAGGAACGTGGGGCAGGGGCGTATCTGGCTTCAAGACGCAGGAGCAAGACAAGGCAGGGATGAAGAGGAAAATTTTGAAGGCCCCATTTCAAGCAGTTGACTTTAGACTCCGTGTCCCGCCAGGGTACTGTGACGGCAGGACCGCACCAAACGCGCATAAGCATGCGGAACTCGGTTTGTGACGGCCACTGCTCCATTCGTGCTGCGTCATTTAGCTTCCGCGGAAGAGTGTCGACAAACAGCCGCGCAGGGTACTCATGCCGCTGTCGACAACAGTCTGACGAGTCTCCACGAATTCAGGTCATTATTTGCTTTAGGTACCCTAGAATGGCCAAGGTCTTGAGCCCTGGCCCGATCACAAGAAATTGGAACACCGCCGGCCAGGGAAACAGAACATTGCGTGCCCTGCGCTGGTCAGGAATGGACAGAGGGGAGCACGGATCACTCAATCAACCCAGAAACTGAACTGGTACGCCTCAGACGCCTGCCAACGACTCATGACACTGACCACGACCCAGAGAGCGGGAGGTGGGCAGGTGGGAAATCGAGGAAGTGACATCGTCACAGACAGGGGGTATGTCACATCACGCTAGAGTCAAGGCAAGTTAATTCAAGACCACGATAGTCCAAAGCGTGCAACTCAACGTGTGCTCGTCAAAGCTCTTGGAAAAGCTGCAAGACGCCTGTGTGAGGTAGTATGACTGCAAGACCCGCAAACTCGCCCTGGCCACCTCAAGCGATTGGAGAGATCTGACAACCCAGCGGGTCATGGCAAGCGACCAGCCGACCAAGTGTCCCCCTCGTCGTATGAATGTATTGGAGTGAATCAAGACACTCACCCGACAGTCTGACATGGCTGAAGCCCCCCCAAGTCCCGTGGTATTGTGCCGTGACCCCACACGCTGGATGGGTGAATAAAAGCTGCAACGAGCGCGAGCTGACACCAGTAAGTGTCGAAAAGAACAAGACGTGTGCATGACTCGCTGCGATCAAAAGCATGGAATTTTTCACCGTGCGGTTGGCCTGACGAGGTCTTCAAGACGACCGACCGGCGTCGGTGCTGTGGCATTTCTGCCGTGCGCGACGGTGAGCGTTGCTCTGGAACAAACAAGCGATTGTGGAATGGCTAGAACCGAGCGCAACTCCGCCCCCTCTCCGCATGCCACACCTCGTTTAACCCACCTCGTCCTCGGCGAGCCTGGATTTTTTTTCTCTCTCAAATGTACATTCCTGTGGTCGTCCAGGATGCCAGTCATCAGTGTGCCAATCCTTGCCGTGCTTCAAGCTCGCTCAAGGCTCCAAAAAATATGACAAGCCCGGTGGACATGTCTGCCTGGCATGTCGATCACAGGCATTCACTTTGGAACGCTGGCGGAGCGGCGGGGACCATCCACTGGTATAAAATCCCCCACGGACCACCCAACCATCTCCCCATTCCTCGTTCTTTACTCGCTCACGTCCTGCCCGCGTCTGCAACATGCAAGATCCGAAGAAAGAAATTACCGCCATCCTCCGCACGCTCTGCACGACGCGCGACGCAAACGAGTTGGAAGATACTGTCATGAAGTACTTCGCCTCGGACGCCAAATTTTGGCACCCCTTGTGCAAGGCCAACTCTCGAAACGAGATCTTGGGCCTTTTTCAGTGGTACAGGCTCGCTAGCCCGGAGACGCAGATCCAGGTCCCAAGCGTTAGTGAGTGTTTGAACTCTGAGCCCCCTCGTGCCGATTATCTGATTTTGGTTTCACGCCCAGTGTACGACTCTGAACTGAACGTTCTCGTCGTCGAAGTCAAGGAAACGCTCAATGTCTGGTTCATTCCTCTTCCAAGCAAAACCGGCAGGTGGATTCATGTTGCTCTCCGCCTTTAGGCCGCCGACTCACCGTGCTTTGCTTGTGACAGGATGATTGTTCGACTTCAGCTGCGTAAAGTGGGCCCATTTCACTACATAGCGGTCGAAGAAGACCTGACTCATCCTACGGTAAGAGCCATCCCACGTAATAATAGCTCTGTCGATGATGCCGTATTACTGTAGGATCAAGTTGGATTCCTTGCCTCCCCCCTTCAACCCCTCGTATCGTTGTCTCTCAGGCTTGGCTGCCTTTTCTCGAACTTGGGCGCGTGCGTATTCAGGACTGTCGGGTTGAACTCGGGTCTTCGGGGTGGTACGATTAGTTGCGCAGGGTTGATGGAAGCCGCTGGTTTGGCCCGAGCATCTGGGATTAAGAGGAATGGCAACCCGATGAAGGATTAGTACGAAACTTGTGCCAGTAATGTGATACAATAACACTCGTGATGTGAAGAATTGCTTGAATCGAGACCACGATGGCGTCGTGGTCGCTGTCGACGTTGCCGCCTGGCTCTGAGGAGGACTCGCATCTCGTCTCTCAGTCCCTGACACCTGCCGACGCGTCCTCGCAATCCCACACTGGTCTCGGTGGTGCAGATCTTTCCCTCTCTGAAATTTCGTTATCGGACAAGCCCTACAGTCACGATGGTCCCCGCTTCAGCCTTCTTGCCCCTTCCCAACCTCTCCGCTTTTCTGCCGACAAGAGTACTATCGTAGAGGACGAGGAATACGAACACGCGGGTGATACCAGTATCGACGGTCACGATGATGCCAACAATACAATGACGGAACGTATCGTTGCCGAAAAAGCTCGTGAAGAAAAGCTGCAAAGCGATTTGTTCGTCCTCAAGAAACTCAATGCATCTTTTGCGGCGCTGAACGATGCCCTTCATGCAACCAAGGGTGCAACCGAGGTGTGCCTCAATCTTGCACCGCCGTCTAAACGAGCCTGACGTATCCAACTCTGCCAGCAAGTAGCAGAACAGCTATCGCAAACTGATGCACTATTGGACAAGTATGCCAACATACTCGCAAAGTCCGAGACTGTCACACGCTTGATTTTCGACGAGCGGTGGGAAGGTGCGGATGCTGTAAGTAAGCTTAGCCAGACTTGGCGAAATGTAGACACTCGGGGAACTGAACCGATAGCTCATTAGGACGAGGAATCTATTATCAGGGAACGTGAGGAAGCCCTTGAACAGGCCCGACTCGAACGAGAAAGGGAAGAAGCATCTCGTAGAGAAGCCGAGGAACGCGCACGCCGCGAGGCAGAAGAGGCGGCGCAGCGGGAGGCGGAAGAGCGTGCCAGACAAGAGGCAGCGGAAGCTCTTGCGGCCAAGGCCCCCGCAAAGGGCCGAGGTGCCAACACCGTCAGTAGTGGTGTTAGGGGAGTAAGGGGAACTCGAGCAACTGCGACTGCCATGGCGTCCCGTGGAGCGAGGGGATTGTCAAGAACTGGTACGCGTACTGTAAACCTCTCTGGGTCGATTTTCACGGGGAAATTATCAGCGACCTCGTCCATATCGGCCAATCCTCGCACAAGGTCAGCTAGTGCAACCGGCAACGTTAGTAGCGGTGGAGGTGGGACCCGACCGAATTCTTCCGCAGGCAGGGGCTCAGCCCTGCCGAGGGGTATATCAAGGAGAGGCTAGGTGATCGCTACATCTTTGAAGGTATTTCGGTGTCTTTCCCTTTTCAAGGTTTCATAGGCTTATTCAAGTCACTCGCTCTCAGAGTCGAAGCGTTGGATAGCAATCCTAGATTCTGGCGATCTCCTGGTAATGTCATGTTTCTAGAGCCAGGACAGCCACCAGCTCAGATCCGATTCGAAACTGCTACGATCAACGCTACTGTTAAAGGGGAATTTCAGCATCGAGCGCCCTACCCTGATAAGCGCCGCCTGACTCGGAACATGCCGGATTAATCTTTGTTCGTCAAGCTTCCAAGTTCTAATTTATGTTGAATCCAAGATACACAGATGAAAGGAAGAGCAAGAGTAATAAACATATTAACCTCCCAAGAAAACTGCGCGTGAACCGGGTATCCTTAGATGGCCACCTCACATGCCATCAGTTGCCTCGCAGATTAGAGACCCGCACTGGAGGAGACGGTCGCCCAAACGGTGTTCTGGAGCGCCCAAATCACATGAGTGAGGACAGTCAGCACCAACACGACCGAGAAGCATGCAAGATCAGAGAAGGCCAATAAACCCGTGAGACGTGCTAGTCGTCGTGCTCTGGATGCACGTTGCCAGCGCATCCTCCCCACCCTGACCAATGAACACGGTCCATATCACGAATGGCGGAGAGAAGCATGGAAATACAGGAAGTTACTCACTCTGCAACATTCATCGGAACCATGGTGCCTTTAGGAATAGGCGAACGGACATCAGATTCCGGAGCAGTTATACCTTTATGTGATACAAAGGCGAGCCCGGCGAGTTCATACGGGAGGTCCTCGTTCAAGTTGGATCTCTTGGCCGGGCTGTCTATTCCTTGTGGACTACCAATTATCGCGATGATGGGAGAAACACAAGCATCGGCGTATCGAGGACTAGCGGGTTTGGACACCGGTAATACTCGTGGGGAGGGATAACAAGCTTTGTGATGGCAATTCGGAGGGCAATGAACCACAATGGCACTTTGTTTGTCTGTACCATCCCGAGGTAACAGTTGGACGTGCGATCTACCGTCTTTCCTTGGGCTCGGACCGTGGCTCGCAGGTCGCTCGGCAAGATCTTGTCCGAGAACTAAAAGTGCAGGCCTCCTTTCCTCGTCTGTGCAGTGGTCTCCTAGAACTTGAAAATGGGTCGAATGTGATCCAAATCCGGAACGGTTACATTCGAGTTCTCGATCCGGCAAGACAGGTAAGGACAAGCTTGGAGTGAGCCTCGAATGCTTCCCGCGGTCAACTCTGATGAATGGACTGTCCACTATCAATGAGGTTTGGCGCTGAAGTTGCGGGCTGCTGCAGACAGTATCGTGGCTAGAAGCAAGAGATATATATCTTTTGGCGGGGCTTGGTGGACGCGTCGCAGGTTTCGGTTTGATCTTGTCCGGGTCAAAGGTTCGACGAGATTGGGGGAGCCAAAC
Source organism: Phylloporus cf. tubipes (assembly GCA_038094315.1). Classification (NCBI taxonomy): domain Eukaryota; kingdom Fungi; phylum Basidiomycota; class Agaricomycetes; order Boletales; family Boletaceae; genus Phylloporus; species Phylloporus cf. tubipes. The sequence goes on from JBBPTZ010000015.1 coordinate 6,781, forward strand.
ACGAGAATCGACGCTCTCCATATCGGCGAGATCCGCAAGGCTGCGATACTCTACACCTATACTTCTCGTCGGTGGCTTCGGATGCAGATGAACACACCCGGGTGACTTCGAGGTGTGCTCCTCTGCACCGGGGTGCGAGTCCGAGAATAAGGGTGTGGGGGGAGGTGAGCTCCAGTCTGATACCTCGAGTTGCAAAGACGTTGCTTTTCCCGCTGCGAACAAACGGCCTTCGGAGACAACTGGACTCGGATACGCTCTCGAGGAACTGGAGGTGAATGTGAAGTGGGGTGACGGTCGCGCAACGGGACTGTTGGGCGGACTATCGTCTTCCTCGTATAGAGGTGCATACACTTGCGTGACCCCTGTTGGAGGAGATGAAGACGTGGAACACGAATCTCTTTCCACCGATTTTCCTAATGTTCGCCTAAGCTTGGCCGCTGGCGAGTGACCAACTGACGTCCCCTGCTGCCTACTAATCGATTCGGTACCCCCTTTCACGTCCAAGGGCACGCTCAACAACGAGACCTCCGCCCCAAGCGGTGATAGTGGCATGTTCTTTGATTTGCCAGTGGACTTGTCTGCATCCGGGTATGCTCTGACTTCACCTCTTGCCTCGGCAGCTTCGAACATGCGGACAGCTTCATCCTCTGACAGAAAGCTTTGATGAATTGAGCCTCCAGGTATGTTCTTGGTCTGGGGCCCGGCTTCAATCCTACGTGTCGGACGCAATCCAGAAACCCCAAGGTCAGTATATCCAGGGCGCGTATGAAGCACAACATAGAAAATGGCACACACCAACTCGCATATACACCGGGCTTCTTGCCAACTATTACCACGTACCACTTTTGCTGGTATACCATGTAAAAAGGCGAATTCCTGGTGTATGGGGAGGACAGGAGGCTATTTAATTTACAGGTTCAACTGGATCGCGTCTCGTACGTAAGGGTGACCTCAGTTCACATTCGAGCGCAACTCAGAGTCGGGTCGTCATCGGCAAGGAATACGATTGCGGGTAAACAGCTGGTGTTGAATCTATAATATGAATATGACATCCCCTCCTAATCAGTCCCTCATGGCAGAACCAGGTCATACGGCAATGTATCCCCCACGACTTGATCGTCGCGTTCGTACATTCGAACATAGGTGAGCAACGACGTCTTGCAACATATAAGGTACCTCTCTCCAGAAATCTCGATGCCTGCAGTCAATTCAATCACGGGAGCGAAAAGAAAATAAGTCGACTCACGGCATCAAATCCCAACCACGGGCACCATAAGTAGAATAGTTATAATAGGCCCCAAAAATGAAATACGCGGCAAACGCCATAATAAGTCTGTTGATTGACCATTGGGTGACGAAACGGTGTCAGAAAAGGTTAGACTTACACGAGAAAGAAAAACCCGAGACCGCTGCCGACGTTCTCAATCGGTATGTCTCCATCCTTGTCCCCACCACTTTCCTCGCCTTCTTTCGGCGTCCCGGAAGTCGCACAAGCCGCAGATGAACTCCACTCGACGAGGACCTGCCCGCTTTCGTAAGATGAAAATCGCGGATCTGTCGTATCCTCTGCACATGTTAGCGAGACCTTGAGTGACTGGGGGACCGGACTCGACGTGGACGGTGGATAGGAAGCACCATGCAGCGTTATGGCTACACCGTCAGGCGCTGGACAGGACCGGTAAACTCGAGGACATTGTTGACCAGCACCACACGTACATGACAATGCAGCTATTTCAACGTCGAGAGATGACGACAATGCGATAGGCACAACTGCAGTTACACGATCAGGGTTATCTGGCTTGTGGTTTATCGTGGTAAGGCATGCTCTTGTGGTTGAAGGGCACTACACAACGAGCTACGGTCAGCTGAGATCGCCGTTCCGCCTTTAAGCATACCTGGTCTTCCGGGGCCCTGTTCTCCGCCTCTGTCAAGTCCGCGCACAGGTCAAACCTCAGTTCGTCCTCATACGTAGTTGGAGGTGATTCCCGCGAGCGGCTCAGGATCTTGAGTCCTCCTAGTTTTGATAAATCGTAGTTCAATCCCCCTGCTGAGAAGTGGCAGTCGAACGATCTCGAGTCTTGTGCGGTGACAGCAGAGAGGAAATATGCAAAAGAAAGAAGGTGAAGTAGTCTTAATGGCATTATTGATGTCACGGTAGGAGGAGCGAACAAACTTGCATTATATAAGACACGCGTAGAACGCGCAAGCAAGTCAGATTAGGCAAGCTTGACCTTGTGCCACCACCATCTCATCTCATGGCTCGTCTGGAAAGTCTTATTTACCACGAGATTCAACAACCTGGATCACTGCTGTGTGCCCAACATGCACTCAACTCGCTGCTTCGTATGTGAATCGTAGCTCTCCTTTCGTCGGGCGTGTTGACGCAAGCTCACGTTCGACAGAGGGAAATTATGTCAGTAATGGTTCAGAGATAGGACGATAGCCGTCACATCGCTTACTAGATCAGTCCAGTTCACCGCCCCAGATCTCTCTGAGCTTGCACACCACATAGACCATCTCGAACAGAGCTACAACGAAGATATCAGGGGTCAGGCAAGTGCAAACATGGACGATACAGGTACCTCCCACCCATCTCTCTCAGACAGCTCTCACTCTTTCCAGGATTCTTTTCCGTACAAGTCTTGGAGAACGCACTCCATGTATGGGGCTTGAGGTAAGGACGTCCGTCCGTACCGTGTACGCATCTTTGTCATATCGATAGTCTTGTCCGGTGGCGTTCAGAAGCCATGAAACCTTATCATGATCATCCGCAGTAAGATGGTTTAGCGATTGTCTCCGTAACCAATCTCATAGTAACCGATAGCACCCAGCTTGCCTTCGTGTTGAATCAAAATCAACATTGGTACACCCTTCGTCGTTTTGGTAGCTCCGGAGAAGGTGGCCACTGGTTCAATCTGGACTCGACCAAGTCACAACCTCAATGGATCAGCAGAACATATCTTGGTATGTTTCTCCATCAGGCAGAACAGGAAGGTCAGTCGACGATCTTGACAATAATTTCTTATTCTGATAAATTTTAGGCTATTCTATATTCGTGATACTACCCATCGACCCTTCAAATGTCAACCCCCTTCCTCGGTGTGATGCAGATGATGTTGCATCGACTTTTCCTGAGCCATCATCGGCATCTTCGTCTAGGTCTCAGGTTCCTTTGTCTGAGCCAGGGTTCGAGGATGAAGATATGGATCTCCAGGCAGCACTCCAGGCCTCGCTAGCTGGCGCTGAACGGGAGGGCGGTGCAAACACTAGTGCATTCAAGAGACTGGACAACCATCCACCGCCTGTAATCCCTTCTTCTCGCACCTTTCCGGGTTTTCCCCCAGATTCTGCATCCTCTGCGCGAGAGAGCACAAATGGAGGCCGAACGAGCATCCCACCCAGCCAAAGCCGTCACGGCAACCCCGATGTCGACCTTGTTGGCGCGTCCATGGAAAGAAATCGGATCATCATGGAAAGGATGCGTCAGGAACAGGAGGAGGCCTTGCGCGAGCAGTACGAAGAAGAGATCGCACAGTTCGATCAAGTGCAAGGCTATTCACGACAACGACGAGAGACTGAGGTAGAAGATGAAGAGGAATTGTTTCGGAGAGCAATGGAAGAATCACTTGCCGAACATCGTGTCAGGACAGGAGAGGACGGTGACATTGCAAAGTTGGAAGAGGATGAAGACTATAGCGCACCCGCAGTGAGGCCGAACACCAGATCGATGGACAGGGTCTACGACGATGACGATGCAGAGCTGCAGGCGGCCCTCAAAGCATCTCTGGAGACTGTGCCGGCTGGCTTCACTCTTCCCGAAAGCGTTCCACCGCCTCCGCCACAGCGACTGGCGAACGAGCCTCCCTCTGTAGAGGCAGGCGCGAATCGATCTGTGGAAGAGAGTGAAGCTGAGACTGAAACCGAGGCCGAGACGGACGCGGAAGACATGAGCGGTGAAACCACACAAGTAGCTACAGAAGAAGTTAATGTGGAAGAAATGCGCAGACGTAGGTTAGCGAGGTTTGGGGGCTGAGAACGCGCTAGTGTATATTCCAATCGACCTTTGTGGTCACAAATCTGAGTGTTATCCTTGCTTCCTACAATACCTACTAGTTAACCACAAAAAGATATCGACTTCTGTTAGTGCCCTCGTCCCTAGATTTTAAATACTGAGAACGTTCAAAGACAAAGAAAAGCCTCGAGCTGGTCATCCATTTTTTCGCTCAGAGGGAATGTAAGATGCAATGACATGTGTGTTATAGTCCAAAGACAGACAGGTACGCATTCTCCCAGGAGAATACATGTAGCTTATATTCAAGGTTCTGGCGGAGGTGGGGACCCTTGATCACCACTAGTTATTCCCTGACGGCCCAGCGCGAACCGCAAGTAACGAGAAAACCGGCGGTTATATTGCATGAGGCACTATTGCGGTTGACTAGAGACGCCCCGCTTTCTGGTCCTCCGGATATGATCGTTTCCAACGTGCGAAAATCTGATGGATAGCTCTCATCAGTTTCCTGTTCCCGGTCACGTCCGAACGTCCTCCATACCTTGTCGACACAATGGGCAGGACCCTGAAAGCTCGAGTAGCCATGGGTCCACGCAGGACTGGTGAAATCTGTGTTTTCCTTCGCACGGCAGCACCCGTAGTTCATCTCCTTCTTCAAAGTCGACGATACAGATCGGACATGTCTCCAGTCCAATGGATTCCGGCACTATTTCACGCGGAACGCGTGGTGCACTCCGGTCCACGGCATTCATTTGAGGCGGCCGATCAACTCGATCTGTTCCTTCAGATTGATTATCTTCCCTTGCTTCTTGATTACAAGTAAAAGAAATTGGCCCCTCCAGAGGGTCGTGATGGGGTTCGCCATGCTCTGCACAGCTCAACTGTGTTCGCTGCACAGAGTTGCGCAGAGGTACAGGAATATTAGAGTCCGTATCCACAGGCGCTAATTCGATGTCTTTGGGACGGGAAGAGTTGGACTCTAGACCATTTCCAGAAGAGCCAAACTTGACAATCGGGAATGTGTCCAGGATCGCTCTTCCAAGACCTCCGGCTCGGCTTTGTCCACCGCCTAGCGTAGGGTCGGCCGGACGAGGACCATACCTCTCCGGGTGCCTGATGGCCCTAATAGCCTATACGTTCATGAGTGACATATGCCCTTGTTGCTCCAATTTGACGTACACCTGTTATAATCACACCGCAGAATAAAGCGGATACGCAACCAGTAATAGCATATAAAACTATCCTGCAAAGGAGTCAGGAACACCCAGCTGCTCAAGCGAGTCCTCACATGGCAACCCCTGTATCCTGAGATTTAATAGTGCTTGTGCTTGTCGACGTTCCGGTCCCATTAGCATCAGTCTGAAACCCACTGCCAGGTGCACCAACGCCACTTGTATTGTCAACGGGCAAAGTAGCAAAAAGGAAACCGGGAGCAGCTGGAGAGTTGGATGTAATCGTGTTATTAATCATTCCTGCAGCGTCATTGAGCATGGTGGCATTGAAGTATCCATAGTATGTCTCGCTGGACGGTCCGAACTGGCCAAATTCGTATTCAATGCGCCTACAGAGATCCAAAGTTGAATGAGGGTTGAATGGGCGCCGGTCGGAAGACACACCGAGAAGCATTCAAGGTCTGCGTAGCAAAGATATCTAGGACCGAATTCCGGTAGCCCGGATTTATCGCACATGTTTCGGAGTAGAGAGAGTATAGTATCTGGCTCGCAGGATCAAGAAATTATATCTCTGGGGTCGTCGAACTTACGGCTGATTTCGCACCACGGTACTTTGCCATAGTGAAGACATCAACTTGGTAAGAAGAACTCGTTGAATTGGCATCGCAAGACACGAAGGCGATCCATGGTGTGGTAGCTACGGTAATTCATACTTGATGGCAACAAGTTAGTGAATGGACACACGCACTGGTGTCGTTTCCGGAATTTTCCTCGGTGAAATGAACAAGAATGCCCTGTAGCGATGTTAGAGAGTCCTGGTGTCCGACGCTGAACAGCACCTGAAGA
>JBBPTZ010000015.1:12906-105739 GCA_038094315.1 Phylloporus cf. tubipes
GGCAACAAGTTAGTGAATGGACACACGCACTGGTGTCGTTTCCGGAATTTTCCTCGGTGAAATGAACAAGAATGCCCTGTAGCGATGTTAGAGAGTCCTGGTGTCCGACGCTGAACAGCACCTGAAGAGGATTGTCACTGGTGGGGTTGGTGCCGTCTGCCGATGGCAGCAGGAGGGTAATATTCTCCCAGTCAGACCTTGTGGACTGAAATCACAACGGGGATCGGCCGACAAGCGCACGAATTAGTGCATACCCGTTCATGTACCATTGCAAAAGAAGTCTAGAAGTGTTTACACTTCCGACGGTTCCATTGGAAGCTTGTGCGGGTGTGTACCCGCGCACTGCCTGTTCCACAAGGAGAAGTGTGACTAGCACGGGTAGAAGAACGAGACTTTGAGATGTCATGGCAGCTGGATAAGGTCGTCGACCACCTCGATAGTCTCCAGCCAGGCTTGGCGACCTCGAGCTTAAGGCGTGCCAGGCTCCACTCCACCCGCCGCGCTTGAAGGACTGCTGCGGTAATATTACTCAAGGTAGTCGTACAGCCACAGAACAGATATGGAGTACTGAGATCGGTTGATCGTGGCAGTACAAGCTAGTAATACAAGAACTGGTATCTGTCACCCTTCACGAACGACATCCCTGACAGCGGTAGCAAATATCTCGCAACCCTTCTCAAGGTCCGCCTGCGAAATGTTCAACGGTGGGATGAACCTGATAGCCTCATATATCGAGGTAGTCATGATCAGCAGACCCTTGTCGATGCACCGTCTCGCTACGCGGGATGCAAGGCCCTTGGGTGCCGACGGATTCAATGCAGGATCTCCCTTTGGATATGACGGAGACCCAAACTCCACTGCAACCATCAGCCCCTTTCCACGAACATCGACAATAGTCGGGCCAACCACTTTATCATTCTGAAGCTTATGCAATGATGCCAGCAGTTCTCGTGATCTAAAGGAGAGAGCCGTGCAAATGAGCGGAATGAAAACATGCCGAAGAAGACAAGTTACCGAGCGTTTGCATTGTCCAAAACCTTTTCTTCTTCAAAGGCCTCGACCACCGCCACTGCAGCCGCGCAAGAGACCGGGTTACCAGCGTATGTACCTCCCTGTGAGACGGAGATCAGCCTGTGGACTAGATCAGCCAGAACTATGGTCACCATTGAACCGGGTCTCAGTTGATCTGTTAGGTCTTTGCGGCTAACTATGGCACTCAATGGAAAGCCATTTGCGAGACCCTTTGATTCAGTCAGTCGACACCAAGCTTTGATTTCCTCAAATCTTACCTTGGCCATTACCATGATGTCTGGGCGAACGCCACTGTATTCAATGCTAAAAAGTTTACCCGTCCTACCAAAGCCACTTTGGACTTCATCGATTACAAGCAGGATACCATGCTCGTCACAGATCTTCCGAACACCTTGCAAAAAGGTGGGCGGGGCGGGAACGTAGCCTCCTTCACCCAACACTGGCTCGATCAGAATGGCGGCAGTATCTTTCGGTGCAGATTGTTGTTTCAAGACCAGTTCTAACTGATAGAGAGATAGCCTGACAAGTTCCTCTTCGCTGGTGTTCGGTTGGAGCCCAGCTTGATGCCAGTAAGGAAATGCTGTGCTAAAGACGCCAGGCTGAAGAGAGTTGGAATAGCATGCAGATTGACAAATCTGCAAAGTGACCCACCATCAAGGGAAAAAAACCTTCGCTATACAGAGTTTTACTTTTCGTAACGGACATGGCGCCATAAGTGCGACCGTGAAATCCACCTACAGTGACGCAGAGTGAGCGACAAAATCTGGGCACGCTGCGCGCGTACCCTGCATGCTAATAATGTTTTGCCGTCCCGTAATCGAGCGAACCATCTTCAGGGTTGCCTCAATGGCCTCCGAGCCCGAGTTCCAAAAGTAGAACGAGTCCAGTGAGGGGTCGGGCATGACCGGAAGAAGTTTCTCAATGAGGCGAAGGTATGGGAGGTGGAAAGCAATGCCACACTGAGGTAACGTCAAGCTACAGCAGAGGTGGCGAAATAAGAAAATACCTGGCCGTGAACGAGGCTTGTACACTGATCTGCAGCGGCTTTGCTGACCTTTGGGTGACAATGACCTCGAGGTGATGAAAGTAAACATTGGCCCTTCCAGAACAAAGAAAAACCCGACACTTACCGAGGTTGGTCACACCGATCCCACAGCTGAAGTCGAGCATACGCCGACCGTCCTCGAAATAGAGGTATGAACCCTCTCCTTTGTTCATGACGGCCTCGGTCAACCTGGCAATGCCTGCAGTTACATGGCGTTGACCGAATTTAACTAGATCATCTGAGGAGGTTGTCAAGGCTCTTGCGTCTCGCTGGCATCGCACGGATTGAACACTACGAGGAGACCTGGTGAATGGGTGTGAAGCTGGGCTGATTTTGAGGTGCTGACAAGAAAGAGTTCGTCTGGCCAGCATCATGTCCCCGCTAGCGTGATGGGAACTTTGGATTGAGTGCGCTATTTGTGCGCACAGCAACAGGTTACTCGTTTCAACAAGCTAATATTCGTTCACCGCGAAAAAGTACGGACAACATCTGTTAGAGTAACTTGCCAATGGGAGACAACCCGTCGAAGCCATTCTGATTCCTATCGTACACCATATGGCCACGCAAAAACGTCTGCTGCACAACTCCTCTGAGTGCCAGTCCTTCATACGCAGAGAGCTTGTTTCTGAAGTGGAATTGTTCTTTCGATACCTGATGTTGTTGCGTCAGGCAAAGGACAAGCAAGAAAATCGATCCTCCCCTTGAATTCGGCTTCGGCGTCCCAAATCACAAAGTCTCCATCAAGGCCCAAGGTCAACGAACCTTTGACTGCACCAAGTCCTGCGTGCTCCGCTGTCCGCTTGCTCATCCAGTCGACGATTTGGCGAAGCGTGGCTCCTCTTTCAGTCTTCGTGCCCTCGGTCCACAGCAAACTCAATCCAAGACCGAGGCTGTTAATCCCTCCCCACGCTGCCATGATATCCCCCTCTTCGACTTTCTTTAGTTTAGTAACGCATGGGCTGTGATCTGATACCACGCAATCGATATCACCATCTAACAAAGCTTTCCAGAGTCGTTCACGATTAGATTCGCTGCGAATCGGAGGACAGCACTTGAACTCAGGGTGTCCATCCGGAATGTCGTTCGCGGAGAGGCATAGATAGTGAAAGCAGGTTTCTACAGTCAGCTTCAACCCCTTTCCCTTTGCGGCTCGAATGACATCGAGGGCCCCAGATGCAGAGAGGTGCACGATGTGACATCGGAGTGATGGGTATCTTTCTTGAAGACGGGTGATCAACGCAATAGCATCTACTTCCATATCATCAGGTCGTGAGGCCAGGAAGGTTTGATAAAGCGTCGGATCAGCTGAGGAGTGTGAGAGGCCGAGACAGTTCTCCGTTTCCGCATGAAACAACAAGACAGTTGGTTCGTGCTAAGCTGATCAGTTAGACAAGGCAATCACACTAGACCCGACACCCTGACCTCCAATTCTTTCATGTGATCCAACAGATCGAGTTCGGAAACGCATGGAAATTCCTACGTGCACGTGGGTGTGTATGCATTTCTCGAGCCAGTCGGGCGCGCGCACCTCTACTCCACTTTCAATCAGAAAGCATTTGAAGCCTTTGACTCCGCCAGTTATAAGAGGCTTGAGGTCCTTCTAATAAAGACTTGGAAAACACGCTTGGAGCTGGAGAGAATGCACCTTGCCTGGTTTCCTGGAACAACACCTCCCCAAAATGCAACGTCGGCCCAGCACTGAGATCGCGCGGTCGTCCGTTTGACCTCTAGGTTCTGCAATGTCGTTGTAGGCGGGATAGAGTTCAGGGGCATGTCGACTACAGTCGTGACACCCCCAGAGACTGCAGCCCTTGTACCAGTCCAAAAACCTTCCCAGTCCGTCCGACCAGGGTCATTCAAGTGAACGTGTGCGCTGGAGAGGTCAGGTTCAGTTTGTAGTACTAGCAGTCGCACATGACGACTTGCTCGACGAGCCCGGGAAGTACGTGCTTCTCGCCGACGTCGAGCGTTTCCGTGTTGTGATCATCATGTTTCCCATCGCTTTCACCGAGGTAGCACAAGTCAATGGACACGATCTTTCCTGAGGTCCGATCGATCGTGAGGGTAGCGGGCTGGGGATCGCCAGACGTCAAGAGTACCTTCTTGCCGGTGACTTTCAGGTACTGAAGGTTGGACATGAGGACCGTACCGGAGATACCCACGTCGTAACTTGTAACTACTCTCGGCGACGACGACGACGACGGGGGTCGCGGCCATGACTGACGGTGCTGAGAAATCTGCCCTCATCGCGACGACCGTGCTCGACGTTGCTTCTTCACTGGACTCGTTGCTCTCCCCCAAAGACCCTACCCTGGCCCCATTATCTCCGTCAGACTCGGTCCCAGAATCAGATTACAATGATATCACCCTCGAGGACGACCGCTTCACGACTGTTCCACTCTCTGAGCGTGCCAGCGTCTCGTCGGAAGTAGCCCAGACAGCGGCCAGACTGGAACGACGGACGACAATTTCGTCTGTCCCTTCAAAGGCGTTCGCGACGCTCCGGCAGTTCGCACACAAGAAATCAGCGTCGAGTGTCACCGCAGAAGAAATATCCAGTAGTAATATCCTCGCACGACTGGGGATTCAAACAACGCGCGAGGAAAACGACCCTGACGTGCTTCGCGTCGCTGGTGATGGACAACAGAAACTCCATCAAGAGTTCCTTCGCCTTCACAATGAACGTCGGGCAGAGGCTCCCCACGATGCAGGTGCCTCCATTGATTGGGGTTAGTCTAGCTTTAGCCGCGCAGGTTCCCCGCTGATTGTTCTACAAGATTTCTGGGGGGCTGTCATCTCCGGTATGCGGATCGGCATGTCATCTCAAGTCGACCACTGACGTGTCCTATAGACTATCAAGCATATGCCGCTTCCAACCCCGAAAGACTCGCCAAAGCGATCGAAAAGGGGGTACCCGATACCCTGCGAGGGATGGTGTGGCAGCTGATGTGCAGCTGATATTGCATCTGCTTGTCCCTTCCTGATATCGGTCTTTGACAGGGCAGCCTCAAAGGATACAGAACTCGAGAACAACTACCTGGCGCTTCTAAAAGAGACCAGTCAGCATGAAAAGGCGATCGCTCGAGACCTTGGGAGGTTAGATTTACCAACTCTTCAGATAAAGGTTTACAATTCTGAATCAGAGCTGTAGAACGTTCCCCCATCACGAGTTCTTCACAGATGGTCAAAGTATTGGACAAGAAAACTTATTCAATGTACTAAAGGCATACTCTCTGCAAGTTTCTGTTCCTTGATGGCTATAGCACATACATTTACCAGTGCCATGTTTAGGTATGATCCTCAAGTCGGTTACTGTCAAGGCCTATCATTTGTTGTCGCGGTACTCTTGTTAAACGTGAGTCCTTATCATGTCTCGTGCGGGCGGAGCCGGCAACTGTTGCAATCAGATGCCAGATGAACAAGCATTTTGCCTCTTGGTTCGCCTGATGCATACATATGATCTCCGAGGACATTTTCTACCTGAAATGCCAAAATTACAGTTGCGCCTTGTAAGCTCCATCACGTTCTATACGTGTTTAATTAAGCATTCCCAGTTTCAGGTACCTTTGGAAATGCTTGAAATGTTATTGTTCTGAATTCATGCAGTTTGACAGATTGATTGAGGAACTCTTACCTGTATTGCATCTACACTTTCTGCGGCAAGGCATCAAGTCAAGCATGTTCTGCTCACAATGGTTTCTTACGTTGTTCAGCTACAGGTCAGTCGCCAGTGACATTTTAAACATAATCGCCGTGGCTGACACGGACCCAAGGTTCCCACTAGACATCGTGTTCCGCATATATGACAATTGTCTTGCGAGCGGAATTGAGGCAATCTTTGCATTCGGCATTGTATTATTGCAGAAGAATGAAGATGTATTACTCACACTCAAATTCGACGAAATTCTGTCGTTCCTCAAGACAGACGTGTTTGAGCGGTACAAGGTAAGCAAGCTCACCTCGAATTCTGATCGAAATCGGACAATTCTATCAAATTCGCAAGACCAGATCTTCAGGGCAAGACGAACAGGGAGAGCAGAATGATCCACACGTCAAGTACAATGTCGACGACTTCATACAAGAAGCCGTTTCATTGAAGATCACACCATTTATGTTGGATGCTTATGCGCACGAGTATGCCGACCTGATGAGAGCACGGGAGGCACATGCCATCGAGGTGGATGCACTTCGGAATAGTAACAGAACGCTTGTCGCAAAAGTGTAAGCATCTATACTCCTGTGACGACTGATTGACCAATATATTTTCTAGCAAAGAGCTCGATGCGAATCTTGCTCAACTGAACGCTGAACACGTGGACGTGTTGGTCGGTTGCTATCTTTCCCCTTCCACGTTTTATTTCTCACCGCCCTAATGGTAGAACCAGCTCGTAATGGCTCGACTCCGCAACGAAGAACTGGAAGAGCAACTCGTTCGGTATAAATTATTGTTGGCTTGTTTCCTTTACAACCGCCAGCACGGTAGCTCACTTGTTGTTTGCTAGGTATGCAGAAGCGATGCATCAGAACGAGGACGCCAGGTCGTCTAATCGACTCTCCAAGACACGAACGGACCGAATAGGTAGTGGGCACTCGTGATCTTGATCGTACATATTTACCTTTACTAGACATACCTCGTCGATGCATACTAGTTACAAGTACCTCTTTAGTCAAGCGACCCCTGTGCGAGCTGAATCTGGATACGGCCGTTCAATACCACGAGAGAAAAAAACTGCGCGCATCGTACCGACCTCTTCTTTATGAATAGTTCGCAACTCCCCAGGAGCGGTGGCTTTGCCCATGACAGCGCTGGCTGTAACTTGGAGCGCTCGAGATATAGCTGATTGTTTAGAAATCCAGTACTTAATTTCGTCGGGAACGATTTCTATGACAGCGACTCGAGGGTCCCCTTCGTCGCCCTTATGAACGCCATCTCCAAGGTTGCCAATATAGCCAGATACGCTAGCCAGAAATGGTCAATCTATGCTAACGTTGAGCAGCACAAAATGTATTACTTACGAGCCAGACCAGTATTTGTGGATGAGCTCTTTGTCCTGAGTGACTCGGGCTCTTCCAGAGTAGGATGCCCAATCGGTCGATGAAGGGTCAAAGAAAGAAACGTTGACGTGAGAGTCATTCTCGATCTCTTCACACTTGGAGGAAACGTTGTTGGCAATGAAAACAAGGTTCAACTGAGAATCGCCTAGCACTGGAAGAAAATATGCGCAAGTGTGACAAGAAGGGCAACCCGAGCGTACCATTTGCAGGAGCCATCGCACGAGAGTGGAGGTTACCGTTGGGATCACGGGTGACCAGCATCCCGGTATTGGCAGCCTTGACTACTAGGTGTAGGTCTATAGAATATTGGGGTGAATGACAGTCCACAGAACAGCGCGGAATTGCAACCTGCGATTTTATGTAGGAGTGAAACATCCTTGCCTTCCGCGATGCGAGAGTACGGGTCAAGACGAGCACGTTCCTCCGAGGCCATGATGGGTGAGGAACTTCTAGTTGTAGCGGAAATCGACTCCTATATCTTATCCTCACTCAGTTGGAGTGTGACGTCATTTGTGACATAGCAAAGTGCATCCGATCGTACAATACAAGCGAACCGCAACCATCTAGGTGAGTAGTGAAAAAGTCAAGAGGAGATGGAAGGGGGTAGATCCGCATTCAAATTTGGAACCTCGTCTGCTTCCCAGGTACCAGGTATCAGGACGAACGGAAGTAGCCATGTTGCAGTTAGAACGACACCATAACCTACAGAGCGGTTCGTTCAGCAACAACTCGACATCCACTAAGCCAATCCGTACCTTTATCAAAACTCCTAATTGCAGACCAGCTCCATGCAACAAACCCACCCATGTAACCGACATAAGGGACTAAGTGACGAAGAATAGCCACACCAGGCCGCATCTGTGGTGGAAGCAACGAGACTGGCAGATGATCCATAAGCCACTGGAGAGCAGTCGTGATTATCGCAGCACGTTTCGCCGCTTCAAGCTGTCTGTTATTAAGAACGTCCAGAACTGGAGGGGGGAGATAGCTGGCGTATATTCGTCGCATCAGCCATTACCCAAGTACTGGGTGACACTCACATTCGAAATCCCCACCACATTGTTTGGATAGAAATTTTTGTGGTTGACGGCAACCAAACGCGATACTCCTTCACAGGTAGTCGATCCGGTTCAGGTCCAGTAGGAGATACCTGTTCCGCACCGGTGGTCGGATCGTTCTCTAATTCATGTCCCCTCCATGAAACGCTAGACACCTCTCCAGCGCCACCCATCAGCACTTGATCGATGGACTCCAGAGCAAGCGGAACGAAACGTGGCGGCGGACTGCGTGGACCACGACCCAACAACGCTTCATCAATGGACTCCGAGGGAAGCGGAGTGAAACAAGGCTGGGGGGTACGTATCTCTTCTCCATCTCCGTTAATAGATACGATCTCTGAGCAAGCAATCTCCACTTCTGATGTGTCGTCTGGCTCCAATGGGCCATACATCATAACAGAGTTGTTGTCATCAATGCAGTCCAAGACCTCGTCTTTTGAAGGCTCCGAAGAAGTTCCCAGTTGCTTGCCATACGGCAGTCGCAAACGATCCAGGGAAGCACAAAAGGATTTCCAGCCGTGTTCGAAAAAACTGTTATCAAAGCTTGGTAGCGTCAAGAAAGCGAGAGGATGTGGATCCCGGACAGGTGGAGGAACATCATCAGCCCCTGTGGTTTGAACGGGCGGCGAAGTGGATCGAGAAGAGCCCAATCCAATGCCGGGTGTGGAAAAGGAAGGGATTGTGGAGAACATGCCTTGCATTCTCTTTGCAAAGCTGCTGGGCTCTGGGTCATCGGGCACTACCAAATTAAGATTATCGTTCTGGGCGTCCACCTGCGATGTCCATTCGGCAGTATCATCGGTGACCTGATCTGTGGTCCTGCCTCGGTGGGTAAGCTTCGTAAAGTGTCCAATTGCTGTAGTTTTCTGTTTGGACATCCAGCTGGCTGGGCCGGCTTGGTGTGGGTCTGCGCTGTACTCGTTGACATGCTGGGTCGACTGTGACTTGCTCGGGGTTCGAAGGAGACGCGGGACCAAGTCTGGCGTGGAGGACGACTGAGAATCGGCGCTGTCGCTCATGGAGCAGGTTGGCACGAGTTGTGGCTGTACTACAATCTGTACTAACTCATAGTACTCGCAGTTTCACATATCCCTACCTCTCCAATAACCCATACCCTCTAATGACCCATACTTTCAAGTCTCTCCCAAGGGAGTCTACTGTACTCCATTCTCAACTTATGAATAAACAACGAATATTATCATGAAGATCCAATGCATCGTGCAGTGGCGGCAATCCGAAAGTTCATCGGGACGACCGTGTGCCTGTTTGAAAATCAGCGACGTGGTCGACTTGCATGTAAATGTCCTCACTCGTAATACTTCTGCACTCCGTCGCCGTCCATGATCAAGACATCTCCCTGAGGAACCCAGCGTGCATTGTGTGAGCAAGAGGTATCATGGTCTGTCATTGTACACACATGTCGGAGGACCAGGCTCAACGCGTATGGATTCTTCACTTTTGGATTTTCCGTGTCCGCATGCCGGCGGAAATGCATCAGCGCTGCAGATCCCAGGGATAGAGATGCGACAATAGGTCCTAATCCTTTTTCACTGTCGCTATGGAACTAAGCATAACTCAGCAAGAAGGTTTACAGTCAAGCTGGAGGTCGTGCTTACCGCCATTTTCTGTCTTTCCATGTACGCCGCGCTAAGAACCTCATTGAACGGGATATCGGTTCCTAACGCAAGGATAGACTTCTCCTTGATCAATGCCAAAGCTTTTCTGACGCAACCAGGTGCCTCGCAGAAAGGAACCGTCTGTCCCGACCCCCCCACATACTGCAGCGGGGCTAAGCGAGCTGCGCTGGTTTTGTTCAAGAAGGCGTACCTGGTACGGCTCACCAGCTGGCATAGGATTGGATTACAAAATTGCTAAGCCTGTATAGGGAAATGTACTTACAGTTCTGGGAGAAGTAGTTGGTGAGTAATAGACCTCGGGCTGGTCAAATTCGCGTTAATTCGCATGATAGTAGCTGGTAAACTGATTACCTCTGTGCTACGACAACGTTAGACAGTTTTGCAGCGAAAACTCGGCGACTTACGTTGCGTAATGGGTATCGGCGAAGCTTCAGTTCACCAGTAGAAGCTTGTTGCTGATAAAGCTGAAAGATGTCGTCGGCATCGCCATTCGACAATGGTGTGCCAAGAACGAGGTGGATTTTACCTCTAACAAGATGAATTCGTCACAAGCATGGAAAACAGAAACATAAGGAATCCGGACCTGTCGTCGGGGAGAATAAAAGTGAGGCGGTTAGTGAATCCTCTGTGTCCTCCGAGGTTTATCGGTTCAAGACGGCAAGCGAGGATACCTGTGAAGTGGTAAGCAAACGAGAAATGGTAGTACCAGAGTACTGCGCTACCTGAGCCTTTCCCGATCTGCGAGTGCAAAAACCCTTTGGAGGGACGCTGGTGCCAAAATTCCTTTGGTGAGCGTATCCTACCATTGACCGCATGTCGAAGCTGGCCCATCAATCGTTAGGTCAGCAGTTCACGGAAATAATGTCACTACTTACTTTGCAGTTGGAGCATTCCCAGTACTCCCATTTATACCTGCCCATTCCATCAACCTGCTAATGGATCTTGCCACCAGACTTACCTGCATGAGAGGCGTCCACATTTCGTACAATGCCAACCCTTGCTAAACGCATGCGTAGTCGTAACTCCACCTGGCGCTTCGGTCACTTTCGTGGGTGTAATATTCGGCAGTCTCTTGAAATTCTGGGGTAACAAGTTTAAAAATTCCTCGCGATATTCCAGTTGTTTTGGTTCTTCGCCGCCGATGGTCCAAAATACGTCACAGCGAGGGTTCAGGCACATCCAACCTTGACTGTAGACAGACGGACTCCGCTCTTGACAATTTCCGCATTGGATGCTAGAATCCCCAACGGTATTTGCGGGATGTAACGAGCTCTTTGTGGAAGAGCTTATAGGCTTTGTGATGGATTCGCGCGGGCTGGATGTTATATCCATCGTGTCCTGTTGTGGTATCCACCAAGGGTCAGCTTGACCCTCGCACCATTGGAAAGCGAATTTCCACCGGACAATACGTCCTGATTCATCACGAGTAGATTGGCACTCCGCTAGTTTCGATTAGATTAGACCGATTAACATTTGCGAACACTAACCCCATGCATGAGATATCCAATATAAACCAAGCACAACATAGGCACAGTTGGCCGAAGCGAGATCATAAGGAAAGAGTGCATATCTATCATCAGCAAGGAGAACGATGGGGCGCCTGTCCTTGCATGTCTTCAGTAACGCGCGAACTGACCTATCTGAGGCATTCTGATCTTGATCTATCTGGTAACGCCTGGGGCCGTTACGAACGTCAAGTATAGCCTCGGATTTGCCACCTCTGTCACATTTGCTCAGTCATGCTTAAGCAAAGGGTACGCAGTTCAACGAACCCATGGGATATAATCAATTTCCCGTCATGGTGAAACATGTCCCGACTGGAATAGTTCAGGATCTAGAACGGAACTGAGAGCGATCACGTACCTCGCGGCATATGCCCCGAGGAGATAGCCTTGAACAATATCGTCTTTTGAGTACACTCCACTATGATAGCAACGAAAATACTCGAAGGACTCGCAGACCTCTTGACGAGACTTGTCAATAGTCAGGTGCCACATTCTGACTCGCAATAAAGCACCTCACCTGGGCCCATATGCGGGGAAGAGCGGGGACAGGAGGCTTTGGGGGGCCAGAAGTCGCAGTAGTGACATTCACGTCACTGGCTTTATCTTGATTGTCCTCGCCTAGATTGTCACAATCTGCGTCGTGTTCATTGTCCTGAGTCCAGTCTAGTACGTCTGGCTGGACTTCCGCCTGCATTACAGCCTGCGCATTGCTCGCCGCATCACGCAAAAGCTGGTCTGCATCCTCTAGAGTTGGGATTCCATGTGGAACTCCACAAGCGACTTGAACCGAATGGGCATCGCATACTTTGTGAGGAAGAGGCCGTAAAAATCTATTGTCCGGGCCAAGAGATTCGCGAGGGTCAACGGGTGCGTTTTCATCGGGCGCCACAGATGCTGTTTCAAATTCAAGTCCGTCTTGCTTCAATCGCGTCTCTTGTGCCGCATGCATTCTCTCCAGATTCGGTGGAAGACCGGTAATAAAGGGTTTTTGGGTTGCAGCTTCTTGGAGAACTTTTCCCTCTAAGTCGCGCATGGGCTGATGTGCCTCGCCTGACTCGCCATCTGGAGCGGACGTTGATGCCCATCGCGTTCTCTTATTTGCGCGGTGCTGAAAATCTCTAGCCGGACGCATAGCCTGCACTCCTCTGACGTCGGAACTTGCTCGATTTGGCCGGATGGAGATATTCGAAAACCTTCCTCCGTCGTGCTTGCGCCCGGCGAACGAGGATCCAGCGTCGCGCCTACCCTTGACATTGGGATGAGCAACGGGGTTATTAGACTGGGAGCCTGTCAGGGGTGACTGATGCTGAGAAACCCCAGTATCTTCGCGATGATCAGGTTTGTGGGCAGAACTTGTGTTGTCCAGTTTATTTTTGACCCCAAGAGAGCCACACGATCGGCGAAAGGAAAGAGATGCAAACCGTTTTGACGGATGGGATAAATAATTCGCGGCAGGGGCTACAAATGACTCCTTATCGTTTTCGGATGCAACAGAAGGTGCGATGCACTGAGAGTTGGCTTTACGTTCCTCGGATGTTGAATGCCCCCTTGGTTTCGCGTTCCCTGGCAGAAAGGGGGGTTCTGGTTGTGTACCGCTCCCAGTGCACTCGGTCGTCGGGAGGTTACGTGTCGGTGTCAGATCCGGAGATGAAGCTGCAGGATGACGTATGCCGGTATTCATTTTGCGGCACGCTTTCTTTTGGCCGGCTGCCGGGGGAGTATGTTGGACGTCATGGCCGTCAACTGCTTCGGTGGCATGCTGAGCGATAATTCTGAGCTTGTAAGCACGGAAGCCACGTTTGCGGATCTCGTCTTCGGTTTGGCGGACCTTGCTAGTATTCCTATATTGAAGTCCTTGATGTAGCTGATACTGGTAGTCGAAAAAGGCCATGTAAAGTTCGTCCCCTTCGTCTGTGACATCGAGCGAAGCCCCCGCCGGGAGGACACTCTGGAATACCAAGCGCGCCCATCTTAGGGCCGCTGCCGCTGCCTAATGGAGGCTTGTTGAGATGTTCAGTACAACGGATGCATCGCGAATACGTACTTGGCGATTCTGCTGCATTTGCCTCACGAAGGTAGGGAGTAGTAATAAATGCCTGTGCCTCTTCGTTCCGACCGAGTGACCGATAGTACGCATATGGACTCTGTACGACGGGATGAAACTCCGCAGGGGTTCATGTTGCATGAGGGACGGATCGTCCACACGAACTGGCAGGTTCATGGTCGTGACGAGCCTCGGCGTACGCGTTCAACAAACAAGCAAGACGGCGCGTCCCTTTCTTTTTTTGACTGTTGACCCATCTATGTACTTTTCGTTTTGGCTGGCACGCTGAAATGCTAGGTAGCCAGCCGTCGCTAGCGTCAGGGTCTGGTTCGCCAACGGGAGTCATCGAACTACGCCAAAAGACTTGTCGGAAATGTACGTTATGATTCTGCGCTGCAGATAAGTTATGGACATACTATAATTTCCCAATAACCGAGCCCACGAAAATTGACATGACTGATCTCCCTGAGATTTGTCAAATGAATTCTGAGTTAGGCCAACGATGAATTTAGTACATCATCTATTTCGAGAGAGCATGCTGGAGTGCTTCATAAACGTCTGCCTCTATCCGAGCCTCCAACTTTTCCTCCTCTGACCCATTACCCGAGGCGACCTTCAGTGATTCCTGCAAGTTGGCACGGACGGCCTTGAATCAAGACGTCAGACGCGTATTACATCCCTAAGAAGAGTACCAGACCTCGGGTGAGAAGGACTCGAGTGGAGCAGCCTCGACCAGGTTGACCGTCAATTTATTGCCGGGGTGAACGTTTGCGAAACCACCGGAAACTGCGTGATTCAGAAACGACACCATGTACATTGTCACATTACACACCAAACCATTTTTTCGAAGAGTTTCCAGACTCGATTACTTCCACGACACCGGGACGAAGTGGTTCGATGGAAGGGACATGGTTTGCGAGAATACCCATGTCTCCCGATGCAGCTGAAATGTTCACTTGAACGACATCCGCGGAAGTGAAGATGGCCTGGCAAGGACCGTCAGAAACGCCGGCGTGTAGCTAGTGGTGACAGACCTGGTGCGGAAGGACAAGCGAAAGCTTGATTTTATCAGAGACTTCAGCGTAGCCACGTCGCTGCAAGCTGACTGTCGATGGCGCGTGCTTGAAGACGGACGAGAGTAAACGCAACGTAGACATTTGTATGACACGAGCGACGCCAAGCGTTGGGAAGTACTTGCACACTTCGGACAGGGCCGGATACTCCATCACGTGATTTACCCGCTTAGTTACAGTCACGTGTAGGTATAGAATACACATCTATATGGCAATATGCTCAACTGTGCTCGTACATTCAACTCTCATGGCTCGAACTTCGATTCATGCAACCCATTGACCTGCAATCTAGTGTAGTCTTGGGGAAGAAGCTCTGGAACACGCAAAACGCCCCTCTCACTAGAGGGAGGTTGTCAGGAATTCGGCTGGCATCTTTTGCAACGGGACACATACATCTCGTCAACCGCAATCATAAGGTCGTAATTAATCTCCTGATTAACCACGGAGTCGAACTTGTATGACGGGTGCGATCGAACAAAGTCTCGCATCCACTTTGCCGTCGTGAGCAACGAACCTGGAGTGCTTCAGGATTATTGGGATCTACAAATAACAAGCACGCACCATTTGCGCGACGGCTGACGAGATCAATGTATTTGTTGATCTGAAATCTCTCGGATATATCTATATCGAGGGTTTCGAGATACGCCTCAACAAGCCCCAGTAACCCAGGAAATGGACCCTGCGATAATCGGGTAATCCATAGCTCTATGCGAGTGTATCTGACCACAAACCTTCCCATTGAATATCTCCTCCATCGACATCTCTTCGTATTCATCCTGAACGGGGGTATTAACGAGCACAGGCGGAGGAGGAATACGGGGAAAACAATTCCGCAACTTTCGTTCTTTCGGGTGAATTCCGTCTTGCAATTCGACAGGGGAACAAGTCCCAGACGATGAAGGGGTGTTCGTCAGGGGTGACACGTAGCCTGGAGGAAACACGTCTTTTCGGAAGAAGAACTTGCCCTCACGAACGGCGTCTCGCTTTTGGGCCCTTAGCATATTCTCGTCAACCTTGAAGACATTAATAATAATGGCCAGATAACAAGAAGCAGTGAAGCATGCCTTGGAAATAGGAATATAAAAGTTCAGATTGAAAGCGAGGATAGCTCTAGACAGGAGTACGATGAAAACGGCAAATGCGGCGTTCTCAAAGTCGGTTAGCTGTACTTCCATGCTGCGGAACTCGACTCGCCAACCAATGGAGGATTTGGGTGGCGGTGGTTTGAAACGGAGAGTTTGCCAATTCGTCGATTGGAGGTTCTTACCAATAGCATCGGCACGGGTGTCACAGATGGTGGGTAGTGCTTACCTCAAAATGATCATTGCTGGTGTCGTCATCCTGATGGATGGTTTCCGAAAATATTACAAGGGGGTCGCGGATAAATATGTGAGCAACGTGTTTTGAAAGCAAATCATCGATGCCTTTACGCAAAGGTGACTATGTGACCGCAAGTTTTTCATTTTGAACGTACCATGATTGGTGAGGCGAGCGTAGACCTCTTGGTCGTAGGGCACGTCAGTATCATTGTATGCTGGCTTATTGCTCCAATCCGTTGATAAGTACAAGTCAACGCTGTCATAGCGCGACTTTGGAATCACACGCTTATTCTCCTTTAATGGCTGGCAGATGGTGCGATCAGTGTCAAACTTTACGTGGCAAGAAGTCAACTAATTCACCGCACGCCCGCGCTCCTCCGCGGTGCGGTCATCCACGCTGCCGGCGATAACATTCCAGCGACAGTCAACGTCGGAGAGATAACCACGCCATACAGGACTAGCGGCAGTCAAGGCAAGCTGCGTAAATGCATAAGCGAGGGTATGTATCTGCGACACGATACTCATACCATGATAGGACCTACAGGGACGAGGGCATCATACATGCGCCTCGCTTCCTCAATATTGCAGCTCTGGAAGGTGAGTTGCAAACAGCAGCAGCCCATCCCAAAGCCCATTGCATCCATGTAAACATGATCTATTAAAGCTGCACCATTCTTGGCCTCTATCGATGGGGCAGGCATCAGCCATTTGAGCCCTTTTTGCGCAAGGAAAACCGCACCGGCATCTTCTGAGTACAATGAACGCTGCCACGGTATAGTAGGATCAACAAACGGTCTTGGCGTCTTTTCATCAACAAAAATGGGAAGATTGATAGCAACTTTAGAACCTCTCCTGCTTCTAATGTTGGCAGTAAGGGTGCTGTGACACAGTCAGGTAAGTGAGTACATGTCGAGAGAGGATACCAACGGAAAACGAGCGTGGGGATTGGTGACCTCTTCGGGTAAAAATAAACTATGACTGGACTTGGCATCATCAGGGCTGAAATAAGGATCGGTGAAAACACCGGGAGCGCCAAGGCGAGGGAAAGAGGTGACTGTGACGGGTACTTCATTGGCGTTGAGGTGCCTTCTTGCGAGGAGGCGTCTATATTCGGTGTGAGGAAAGCATACAAAGAGAAGGTGTGAGTCCTCGCCTATAATGCATATTTGACTCTACGGAAAGTAAATCTTGAATGGAACCTGTATATGGAGATCCGGGAGTTGACTCTAGCATGTATCTCCCGTACTCGGGGTGGAAAGTAGGAATTGGGATTCTGAAGAGATTATCTGCCAGCTGGCCGAGCAGAGAGCTGGAACTCACGAATCGGGGACATCGTCCTGGAGGTCAGTGATGCTTCTGTCGAGCTTGGCAAGAATTTCAGTTTGGCGCAGAGAGAGCTTCGCGTTCTTGGTCTGGTCGTCAAATGCGATGACCATATACTCAATCTGAAGAAGTGGGTAGAGACGGGCCCCAGCACTGTGATTCGAGTGAAGGGTACCTCGTCACCCCAGAGAAGCTCATCTCCGTGTCTGTCCTTTACTCTGTCCCAAATGTGAAGGAACTGGGTGATGCCGTGCTCCCTGACATGGTCGGCATAGTTGCTCGTCTCGTCCCATGTGAGAGGTGTTCCGAGATACAGGAGACCCATGGCGTGAAGTAGGTAATGGATTGCGCAAGCTTCAGGTTTAATATTGACGGGCGACGTATCTGATTTGATTGATTCCCGACATGGATTTGTAAGACTCTGATAAGCCTCAAGGCACCACACGCCATCTAAGGGTTGCTCCCTCACATATCCCCATGCCCCCCCGACATGTGAGTAAACTAACGTCAACCATTTCCCCCATTGGTGGTCCACTTGAGTATTATCTTCAGCGCAAGCAGAACGTGCCTCAGTGCACGGGTCCACGCCTCTTCTTGACTGAACTGTAACTTGACCGATGCCTCCCCTATCTTGTCCTTCACAACCCTGGTTGGGCCCATCAGTCCATCACTTCCATTTTCGCCGGCATTCTACTCACTGGTGTGGGAATTCGACACCCGCGTCCTGCGACTTGACATGGTCCATCAGCTGTTTCAGGCACTCCAGGAAGGCAACCATCGCGAAATCAAACCGGCGGTTGTGTAGTAGCCGGCCAAAGTGAAGGTCACCCGATCCATATAATTCGTACGTCACCTTGTCACCGGCCGTTCGTTCAATTCGCGAAAAGGAACCCATTGGAATTAATCGGTAACTGTGAACGCGCGTCAGTACCACTTTTAACGAGGCGCATGGTGGCGCACTTGTCAAACGTAAAGTCTAGTTTCCGCGCGACGGTATATAGTAGCAATAATGTCTGACCCCATGCCGCATTGACCTCGGGCCATTCCACCTGTACCGCATCGGGTGAATGGACAAGACAAAATAGGTGAGCCACCCACTGGAATGCCAGGGACACGTCCCAGCCGTAATCCGTTTATGGTTCCAAAAACGCCATCGTGACCGATACAAAAGGCGTCGTTGTAGACGTTGGTGCGTTCCAGTTTCTCATACGCGGAATAGTCCGCGGCATATGCGGCGCGCAACGACGAGAGAAGAGCGGCTTGGCCGGCAGAGATCAGCTGGTGTTCATTATGTGCACGCCAAAACCTGCCAAGTCGTCAGTGGCGGGTGAATAATCACTGTTGTGCCTCGGAGAGGCTCACTCGTCTTCCTCCTCCTCCAGGACTCTTTCCTCCAATTCCAACGCACGCAACTCGTCGTCGAGTTGCTCTCTTTCGTGCTCGGCCAGCCTCAGCTGCTCAGTTGCAACGTGTTCTTCTGACTGTAAATTCTCGATCCTCTTTTCGGCTTCGTCTCTACTCAACTCCTGACTCTCACGTTCCCTCTCCTTCTTTAGCTCCTTTTCAAAGGCAGCATAACCGTCGCGTTCCTTCTTGGTTTCATCCAGCTGCCTTTGTAAGGAAGAGAGAAGGATCTGGGTGCACTCCGCGCAGAGAGGATGATCGATGTCGGCGCGTGTCGTCAATAGATTGAAGAGACGCATGGTGGAACGCAAATGATGTGATATAGGTGTCGGGTTCGGCTGTTCGGGTTCAGTCTGTGGAGGCAGCGAAGATGATGGTGGTGGGGGCGTAAGCCCTTTTGATGGCACATTGTTGGAGGGAGAAGCAACCGGTCTGGAAGCGGCGTTGTGGGATGGTATGTTGCGTATGACGCTGTCTTGCAGGAGCACGAAGGACTCGTTTGGAGCAGGGTAATTGCGTTGGGGCTGCTTGCCTTGTGCACGCGACGAAAGGGGCGGCGAGGCTGTCGGACTGTCAGGATGCTTTGCACGCTGCCACGCGGCCTTGGAAGCAGAAGGAGAGGGAAGGTGTGCCAGCTGTTCTGCCTCTGTCAAATACCTGACACGTGTGGACGGTGCCGGTGCAGCAAGCAAGTCATACTGGGACGGCGACAGATCTACGAGAGACGCGTCCAGCTGAGATGCCCCGGTGAGCGATCGTCGCCATCTCGAATAGGGCTCATAACTGACCTGCAGAGGTTCCTTGCACTGCTGACAAACGTAACTCATATCGCTCGCCAAAAAGAGACGGCAAACAGCGAACGCGATGTTGACTGGGTCACGTGAAGTAGCCCCTGTTCTCTCCAAGATTCGCTCGTACGTCATATCCACCGCTGCCACGCCTTGCATTTCCGTCAACCCAGCGACATTGACCATGCATGCATGTGTCTCTCTTTGCGAATCGTTTACCATATGCGATCCAATGGCTATGTAGTACGCCCACACTTATATATTCAGGTCCAGCGTCCCGTTGCGTCACTTTATAGCCAGGTCATCCCTCTGCCAGGCGAGTACCCACCGTCCTTGGTTGCTCATCACCAATCCATGTATAGATGGCTTCTCGACTCTTTGCGCTGCTCATCGGAATCGACAACTACAAGTCTGGCCGCATTTGGAACCTAGAGGCATGCGCTGACGACGCACGCCGCATGAAGCAGTGGCTTCTGCGTGACCTCCAAGTCCCCACCACCAACGTCACCCTCCTTGTCAACAAGGAGGCGACGAAACGTCGCATCGAAGACGTTTTCATGAGTCACCTTGTCAACAACCCCGCGATTTCTCAAGGAGATGCGCTTCTCGTTTATTTTGCTGGTCATGGTAGCAGCATGCCCGCACCTCGAGATTGGTGCGAGGGTAAACCACGCCACGTACAGGTTCTTTGCCCTTATGATCACGACACAAAGGGACCAGAGGGCCGGGTTGCGGGCATTTCCGATCGTTCCCTGTGTTCCATGCTCGGCGAACTCAGTGCCGTAAAGGGAGACAACATCACTCTGATTCTCGACTGTTCGTTCGCGTTCCCGCCGCTGGCTGGAAACGCACATGATCGACGTGGCGTCCGCTGTACGCCTACCGAAAAGGCTCGGAAGGAGGACCTGTTCAGTGGTTTGTGGAGGGGCGCAATTGGAAAGAGGTTCAGCGGAGAGCATGGGTTTTACCAAGCTAATTGTTCAACACATACACTTTTAGCAGCGTGCAAGCCCGGTGAGATGGCGACAGAGTGGAAAGAAGGGGGCAGGTTTACCCAGGAATTTCTAGCCATGAAAAAGGCGATACCCATCCACCAGTTGAGCTATCTCGACATCTCAGAAGGTCTCAATCCAGCCGGCCATCTTCCCCAGCATCCAGTCTGCTTAGGCCAGCATAAAGATCGTATTCTCTTTGACGGCATCCCTTTCGTCCCAGACACAAACTTCGTTCCCGTAGAGGGGGACAAGGACGGCCTGCGCCTGCTCATGGGCGCAATTCATGGCGTCGTAGAAGGTACCGAGTTTACCGTTCACTCCCACAATCGCTGCGGCTCGCTGAATCCGTCGCTTGACAACTTCCGGGTGTATGAAGTACACCCGACGTGGTCTCTTGCCAGACGAAAGGGCCTCAACAAACATGGCAGACGCGGATCTTGGGCACGCATTACACGGTGGAACACGCGGACCCCTTTCCGAGTTCACATGAAGAAGACCTGCTCGTCCATCTTTCGTCATCTTTTCTGCCGCCCAAACCCCGATGAGCTCGATGGCATACCCGTCAAAGAGGGACTCAATATTATCGAGGTGGAAAACCCAACATTTGCAGACATATCCGTCGGGGTGCACTCTCGGGCCGTTCGAGTACAATCTCTCAACCAGTTAATTCCACCGCGCCGACCTATGCTGGAAATAGAAAAGAAGGACAAGGAGCGATCCGCACTAATCCTAGACGAGGCTGCGCGTTATCATATGCATCTTCATCGCACAAACCCCGAAAATCCCTTCCGAGATCATCTCGGCCTGGAACTTTATCTCGTCGATCCTCAGAGCCAAAGGCGGATGGGGCACAACCTTTTAGTCGACGGAAAGGCTGATCTCGTGCGCACGCTGGGCAATTCGTACTCGGTTTTCTTGAGAAATGACACCGAGAGAGATCTTTGGCCGTATCTTGCGTATATGGATTCCAATGGAGTCGATATTCACCTTCTATATCACCCACAACCTTCTTCCTCGACTCCCACTCTCCCGAAGCACGGGGGGTTGGAGATCAAACTAAACTCTTACCCTCTGCCACAACTCGACTCGGGCTTTTTAAAACTATTCGTATCGACGTCATACACTTCTCTAGGAATTCTGGAGCAGAGTTCAACTCCAGTGCAAACCTCTCAACCAGGGCTCCTCATTTCTAGGTCGCCTCAACCAGGATATGACAGTCAGGAGTGGGACACTGCGCTCGCAGTCGTCGAATTTTCGGATGGACCTCGGGGGAGGTCTTGAGGTCGCTACCACGCCTGTTTAAAGACCTACGAGAAGCTGGACTTGGAACGTAGTTTATGTAAATGGGTATATCGAGTTCGTATTTACAGTACTGTGATGCTTGTTAAGCGCTCCCTTGCTGAGGCACTGCCACCCCACAACAGGTGTGGCTTCAATGTCCACCGCTGTATGCATGAAGTCAGACGTCCAGCAACAAGAGCCATCTCAAGAGTCCGCCAGTCTCCTCAAACGCCTCGCCGGTCCTTCGTCCACCAAGGCTGGGTCCGTTTCGCGGGGTTCCAGCACGTTCGCTGCTCAAAAGACCGATTCCGTCTAGATTGGTTCAGGATCAGAATGAGATTAATCGCATCATTGCAGAGGCATCGAAAGGCTCCAAATTCTACGAGGCAAGCATTCGAATCGTACCAAAGGGTTCGTAGCAAAATGAGTGTCCTCCTTACTGGAAACCTAGAATGAGAAGCGGAAAGACAAGGAATTGTCTGAAAAGATCGCAAACATTCTCGAGCAGCGCGATGAAGCCTTGAGAGGAGTAGATATCTGTGCGTGATAATTCAGAGTGTTTTACGTCCAGCCCTCCCACACGTGAACTTAGGCGCGATAGAGAGACAAGTCGACAATCTCGTGAGCGATAGCATCAGCAACAGTATTCGTATGTATCGCTCACGGGTTTCTTTGTAGATTGCAGAGTTCGAAGCTGGGCGTGACCTCAGTCAGACCATCGTGCACGTCGACATGGACGCATTTTATGCGAGTGTGGAGCTTCTCCACGACCCCTCTCTCGAGGGAAAACCATTTGGTGTATGCGTCTGAGGCACTTACTATTGACAACGAGTGAACATGTAACCCTCCAGGTTGGTGGCGGCGTGCTTTCAACTGCTTCTTATGAAGCACGCAAGTATGGTGTCCGTTCAGGGATGGCAGGCGAGTAAGAGCATTTCCTAGTACTGACGTCCCTAATAATGTCGTGTAGAATTTGTCGCAAGGAAACTCTGTCCGGATCTCATCATCGTCAAGCTCAACTTCCAACGCTACTCTGAAATGTCTGAACGATGTATGAAGATATTTCAAAGATATGACCCCAACATGTTGGCTGCTGGTTGTGACGAGGGATACCTAAAGTAAGTGCCATAGCGATACGCTGTGTCGACAAACTCAAGCACGTAAAGCATAACGCAGTACTGTACAGATCATCAAGTCGACGCCGAAACGTGTGTGCAGGAGATGCGGGCCGCGGTACACAGTGAAACGCGGCTAACGGTGAGCGCTGGTATTGCGCCCAACAAGGTTTGAAGCTGCTGTATCAATATTGTGCCCAACCTGACACACGTTCAGATGCTAGCAAAGGTTGGTGGATAGCCTCGCCTCGTTGGTCGATGGTCATCTCATGTTATGCAGATTTCCTCAGACAAGGTACTGGTGCTCTATCATCTTTGCAAGGCTTTGTTTAGTCTTTCACAGAACAAGCCAAATGGACAATACCAACTTCCCTTCGACCATCACTCTATCAAGACGTTTATGCATGATTTATCTATACGGAAAGTACCCGGCGTAGGCAGAGTGCACGAAAGGCTCCTCGATGCTATTGGCATCAAGGTACATTTAGAAGTGGTCACAGCAGGTCTCTGAGTGCTCACCACGACTTTCTTCTCTAGAAATGCGGGGACATTTACACCTACCGAGCAACGCTGTATTTGATGGATAAACAGTTTGGATTGCGATTCTTGCTTAACACGTACCTGGGTATCGCTTCCAACGTGGTCCAGGCAGGAAGAAGGGAAGAACGTAAGAGTATAGGTGCAGAGAGGTAACGATATACGTTCATGCCTTGTCCAGGTGCTAAGTCTAGTGTTAGAACATTCCGTGCCTTGAGCGATAAACAGATGATACTTTCAAAGCTTGAAAACGTCGCTGACGAGCTGGCGAGAGACATGGTCTCGGGTGGTTGGACGGGGAAGACCGTCACGCTGAAGTACAAGCTTGACACGTATCAGGGTAACAGCCACTCTCCTGCAGGCTTCTTGAGATTGACGCGTTACACTTGAGTTTTCACTAGGGCGAAATCATTTGACCGTTGGGTTAGTCAGAAGAAAGAAGATCTTTTCGCAGTGAGTGTCAACCCGGGAAATTCACGAGTCGTCTGTTGGATGACAACATGTTAGATTGGCAAAGAACTTTTACTTCCGGAGTTGCCACTGACAATCCGGTTGATTGGGTTGCGAGTAACAAAGCTCAAGGACCTCCATGCTGCAGAACCCGTGGGTCGAATCAATCGTGTGAGTGCCGAGAAGAATGGCAAATAGGCCCGTCTTGAACTACCCGTCCAGTATTTCGGGACCTTGAGCCCGTCGCGGAAGAAAACGAAATTGGACAATGACGCTGAAGAACAAGCCGAAGCGGAAGGGGAGGATGATTCAATGCCAGGATTCTACGAAGAGGAACCGGAACTGGACCACCTTGGGGATAAAACTATGGACAGTTCTACGTCTGACGACACTCTGTCCAAACGCCGCTCAGATGACCTGGCGACGGTGGCAGAACACCACACCTGCCCCGTCTGTGGCAAGCAACTGAAAACTAACAACCAGGGACTGAATGCTCATATTGACTTTTGCCTGAGCAAGGGAGCCATTTTGGAGGCGCACGCCGAGTCGAACAGTCCAAAGAAACCGGAGAGTAGGAAACGGAAGCGGTAGTATCACGTGATGCTTGTAATCTTGTGCTCTAGTTGGTTTTTCACGCGCACGTCGAGAATGAAAAGCATGCAAGCATGTCGCGTCCTCCGCAAATATTCTGGTGCGGGCATTAATCCTAGACGACTCGCCCGCCTACATTCAGTCGCGAACGTCGCCTCCACGGCCGCGTTGCTACAGAAGACAGCGTCTCTCTTGTCGCGAGCAGGACCAGACTCGTCCCATTTCTGGAGCAACGTACTCGAAAGGTCCATCGCTGGGCTGGGCGACGGAACGCGTCGCAAGGTTACCATCGCTGGCAAGTCGCCTTGTGATTGCGCTGTCCACCCGTTCACCTACTGCCCACTCGGCGCCGTTTGATGTAGTCTGTGGTTTCGACAAGTGGGCTTGTTCGCGTGACCTCGTCACTGCACTCTTGGCAGACCCTTTCACCTCTGATCCTACGTATAGCGATATTTTACACGACCGATGGAAGAACGCTCCCAGCTGCGTAAATATCGAGTAAGCACTCCTCACCTTGTAGTCGACAAGTGTCGTACGAGACTAACATAGGTACGGTAAACCCACTGCGTCTGACGGAGAGCTCTCTAGCCCGTCGGATTGGCTCCAGCGATTTCCACATCCCATTCGACTCACCGAACTTCCCGACCTTTCATCCTTGTCCAGTGTCAGTGACGAGGCAGACAGTCTCTTACTGAGCAGCGACGTCCTTTTACTGCTCTGCGATCCCGTCGTCACTTCACTCTCTGACCTGGCTGTCCGGGCCAAGCACCTGCTCGACAAGCCGAACACCATCCTGATACTGACGTCCGGTTCGATCTCTGAACCTCACCATCAGTACATTTCCCAGACCTTGTCCAATACGGGGTGTCATCCAGGACAGATTCTATTTGTCGACCTCGGACAGGCGCTAGGCGCGGTTACTGCCCTGCAAGCCGATCCAGCCTCGCCGTCTACGATTGACAGGTACCAAAGAGAAGCCCTGGGATCTCGTATATCCACCGTCTCTACAGCAATCAACGAGATCCTCGGCCCGAAGAATTTGTCTGATGTTCAGGAGGCAACGGCACTTTCTCATGTCCACGGTTCTCTTACTGCGAGCCTTCGGTCGCTCGCAGCCACCAAGAAGGATATTGACCGTATGGCTAGTCGGCTTGACAAGGTATCGTCTGGAATACATCGGTTCCAAGAAGAGATTGGATATAATATATTTGGCAAGACGGGAGAGGACAAGGTCGAGAAAGCGTTGTCCCTCGGAACGAAGGAACTGAATAGGCTACTTGGGACACTCTCGTTCTGGAAGATGGTCTGGCGGGTTGATGAAATAGGAGCACTCGTTTCTGCGGCTGTCCAGGGAGAGTGGTGCAAAGGACTTGAAAGTGAGGTAAGGAGTATACCACCGTGGCTATATCGTGTTCATCATCGCGACCAGCTCGTTTTCCAAACCGGGCGCTTAGATTTCACCCAAGAACAATTGTCTGTCGCTGCATTCTCACTTCTCACTTCCTCCCTTCTTCATTCGTCTGTCCTCGAAAACCAACTTCAACAACTGAAGTGTTCGCCCACGTATGCCCTCGCGCCAAACAGTCTGACTCAACCAATACATCACCGCCGGAGCCAGTTGGTTCAGTACACTACCGCAAAATTGCACCGAGAAGCACAGAGTGCTGTCGTTGGTGCATTCGGTGGTGTGCTGAGCGGAGCAGGTCTAGGATGGTGGTTAGTATTCGGTGAACATATTCTCAGTTTGGGGGCGGGCACAGAGGTCGGGACAGCGATAGGTGCTGGTGCGTTGCTTGCGGTGAGTGGCGTACGATGGGCGGTAGGAAAGTGGGAACGGGCGAAACAAAGGTGGATGCAAGACGCGGCAAGGGTTGGAGAAGGGCTCACGCGGGATCTTCGAGTATGCGCATACACTTTATGTTTGCCATGAAGGATCGTTGACACTGCTTGTCCACAGGGCACTGTTCGGCGGACGCTGGATGACAATGTGACTATCATGGCTTCGACAGCGTGCAAGGGCGTGCAAGAACTGATTGATCGACGTCGCCATGAGATGGAGCAGTTGCATGAGGAACTCTGCGAACTCGACCGCGAACTCCGTGCAAGTGCTCATATTCCTGCATCCTGGACGGAACGACAAGTAGATATAGAATAGATGAGCACTGGACAAGAATGGGGATGGTATACATGACATGCAATAGATATTCCTCTTGTCTATGATCGTGTAAGGGTGATGGTCGGTATGGGATGGGGAGGTGTGGATGGTTTGACAGCAGGAGGGTCCTCATGATCGCTATCATCACCGATTCCAAACGGTTCTTCGTGCTCATCCCAGACGTCTGCGAGGCGATGCGCTTTATAGGACTTGAGGGGCAGCGAAGTCTTTGGAGAGGTGCTGTTGAAGAGGGGGAGGAGCTGTGTCCCGGACGGGCCAGCCTCGTCGTCCGAGTAATCTTGTGCATCCAAATGATCGTCGGTATCGAGAGGTCGGTATAAGCGAGCAATCTGGGGGGGTGGATAAGCCCAGGAGAAAGGTAGCGAGGGCGAACCTTACTTCTCTCCTGGAACGGTAGTGTTTCTCCAGGTGGTAAGACGTGTATAGACCGACTGTCGAGCCGACGACGTTGGCCTAGAGAAGTGAGCGAGGCTATATTCGAGGCTGACGAGAAGCACGGACCACCACGTCACCAAAGTCAAAGTATCTATTCTGGTGGCAGGTGAGGGGGGCGTGATGCGGGTGTGATCAGGGGACATACGGGGAGCATGGACTCGACGACTTCGCTGACGAAACCACCAAAGAAGAAGCACACGACGACTGTGAATGCAAGGTTAGCGTGGCGCCAAAACCAGATTCGTCTGGCGTCTCTGCAGAAAGGGCAGTCGAGGACGGTGAGGAGGGGTGAAGAGGGCGCACTCGTCTATGTCGAAGATGAAGTAGAATACGCCGGTAGCGATGGCGAAGCAAGTGAAGTGGAGAAGCTTGGTGTTTAGGGGTACGGTGAAGGAGACGTTGGTGACGCCGAGGAAAGCCAGCAGGAGCAACGTGAAGAGCAGAAACCACTTGAAAGAGGTCAGAATACGACGCAGAAAGGAAGAGAAACGAACTGGTCTGAGACGGATTGGAAGACGAGATATCCGCTGCGATTTCATGAGGGCCTTTGCGGCCTTGTGGACGTGGTTGACCATCAGAAATGACCACCTGCGAGATCTCGGACGCGCTCCTCAAACTGGGTTCTCCACACGGAGGTCATATTCCAGACATTCACCCCCTCGCAGACAGTAATATTCGCCTCGCTGGCCCCGCCTACACCGTACAGTTCTCCCAAGACCACGACGCACCACCTCTTCCCGCTCACTTTCTGGACACCGCACCACCCAACGCCGTCATCGTCATCGACGCTCCTCCACGTTCCGTCTTTTTTTCTCGTCCCTATCACATCTCTGACCTCTCTCGTCAGACTTGAAAAATGCTGTGTGGGGTGGCCTCATGACCGCTGCCGCACAGGCTAGAGGCATCGCAGGCGTCGTCGTCTCTGGCCGGTGCAGAGACTTGGCCGAACATCGTGCCGCAGCCTTCCCAGTCTTTGCACGCGGCCACTCCACCCTCGGTCAATCTCCCTTTTCTCGTCCGTCGGCCGTCAACGTCCCCCTCGTCATTCGTCCAGTCGGCCCCGGCACATTCCCATCGGTCAAAGTCGAACCTGCTGACTGGATTGTCGCGGACGAGGACGGTGTCGTCTGTGTGCCCAAACGCATGGTAGGCGAGGTCCTCGAGCTAGCCAAGATCGCAAGGGAGGTCGATGCCAGAGTGCTCGAGGACATCAAGGCCGGCAAGGGCGTACAGGCTTCGTTCAAGTTGCATAGAGGTCGTTGATGTCTGGATTCACTCCCACATTACAGAAAGGTCATGTATCGAGTACAAGGTACAACAGCCATTCCGTCAAATCCAGCAGAACAATAAGAATAATGGCCATTGCAGTAAAAAGGTCTATTCAAACCAAACACACCATCTATGCACGCAATCCTGCCTTCATTGACAGTGTGGTCTTGAGTGCATGGATAGCAAAACGGACACAGTTGTGGAGTGCCCAGAGGAGCGACACTGGATCCACCCACGTCAGAACATGATTCACCACAAATTCACCCAGAACCGACTCACGAAGCAGAATCGGAAGCCAAAACAACACAAGCATCCGGTCATCTAGATAAATTTTCAACACCAGGTCTCGAAAACCAACGCCATCCTCACGTTTCTTTGCCGGATGCGCACGCGCCTTCACTGGTATAAATTCGTATGCGTCCGCATCCGGCGCCGGCGCCAAAGTCACTTCGTATCCTACACGCCTGGTTTGCCGATCCGACCCGTTCGGCGTTCGGTGCGCAATAGCCTCTGAACCAGGCTCTTGGAGCTCCATCGAGTCTGTCACAGAGGGTGGCGCCGATGTCTCCGTAGTTTCTCTCGGGGTATACATTGGAGGAGCTTCGTCCAACGGTGGGGGTCGCAGAGTCGCAGTTGCAACAGCCGTGGCAATCCATTTCTCCCATGTTGCTCGGAGCTCTTGGGCAGTACTGTACCCAGTCGACCGCGCGTCGCCTTGGTTATTCGGATCCTCCTCTCGCGAGCCATCCCGCTTGTCGCTCAAAAATGATGGCCAACCAGGCATTGGTACCAACACAGGGAACACCATCGGTATTTGCGGTAGTGCACCCCAAGGAACCGCGGGCATCTCGGGTAAATGAGGCAGCGGGAGCTGCGGTATGGTAGGTATGATACCTTGGGGTGCGGGAATTTGTGCGAGCGTCCGTTGGATCATAGCAACAAACGAAGCAGCCTGCTTCTCATCGGAAGTTTGATCGTCCTTCTGTGATGTGATATCCTCGACCTTATCCAGGACTTGCATGGGGACCGACACCGGTGTACTTTCCCTCTGAGGTTGTTCGGGGCTGTCATACGGTCGCAAGTGACAGCGGTGAATGTTACGCGGGTTATGTCTCCGTTTAATCACGGTAGATGTAGGGCCTGCATCGCTTTCTACGTCCCCCAAATGAGAATCGCCGTCCTCATCCTCGAGGCTGGATAAATCGTCTTCCGAATCCACATGATCATTGATTCCAGCAAAGAAATCAGACGGCGCAATGTCTTGAGGTGTGTTTCCGTGAGTGTTGACGATCTCCAAGTCGGCACCGGCAGCCACGAGGAGTCGAGCGCATTCCTTTGACTGGGACAAGACTGCAAAGTGTAGAGCTGTATATCCATTGCGATCTCGTGCGTCCAGATCGATGCCGTGCGAGATGAGGAACTCGGTAAGGGTAGTAAATTTCAGGAATACCGCCAGGTGGAGTAGGGTCTGCCCGCTCAATGTAGTGTGGGATAGGGCGGAAGGCATGTCAGAACGCTTGTCAACGGAGACATCCAGGAGTGACAGGAAGTTCATGACAGAAGCCTCATAGTCCTGCCTCTCTCCAAGGCGTAGGAACAACAGCGGTCGCATGTCATGGAATGACGGCGAAGCGATTTGCATTGAATCGTCGGCGACAGTGTTGGGCCCAGAAGGCGGGTCTTCGGTGCCTGTAGATCCAACTATGCGCAATGCAATATCCTTTGCGTCCTCGATTTTTCCCGTCATCTTGAGGCCAACCACTTGAAGGGCAAGCTCCATTCTGAAAAAAAAAAAAGATTATAAAGCATTTCGGGGATCCTCTTGGCTCACTCACAAGGCACGGTCCGATTCATCTGTGTATGTGAAAAGAGAGGGAAGGGTGGGATTCTTCGTCTCGTCAAGACCTTTGAGCCACACTGCAACAACTCCAGGAGCAGACCGGGGAGGTAAGACACAAAGGAGAGTGTTGTCACTCCATCTCTGGGTCGAACTGGCAATGACATCACCAAATATGCAGTCAAGCTGAATTGTCGGATGAAAGTTTTCACCGAGAATAGTAACTTCTATGCCACCATGAGTGGGACCAGAAGATGGGATAAGGCGATGGATCTTGGGTAAAGGAAGGGATGCGGCAGGTGGTGGGGAGCTTGGGTTAAAGAAAAGAAAGGGCATAGTTTGCGGAGGAGCGAGGGTAGTGAGAAGGGGTGGCGGTGGTGTCATTGCGGGGCTATTAGGGGAAAAAATGTCAGGGCACGAAGGAAATTGGGACGTTGTTATGGTAGAGATGCCATTCGGGGGACCAAAAATGGCAGTACCAGAAGGGAGGGGAGTAGAAATGTGTTCGCCCGGGCTGAATGCAGGCGTGGAATCTCTATCCGTAATGAAGGCTTCTGAAGGCTGAGGGACTGGTAAAGGACTTGATTGTGGCAGTTGCGATGGGGTTGGCGATCGAGTGTTGGGCCCTGTAGAGGGGTGCGTGGAAGGAGAGCGGATGGAAGAACTCAAACTGGTGACGCTAGTATCTCTGGAGAACTTGGTCTGGTTATTGCGACCCGCCATGTCATAAGGTTTAGAACGTGTCTTTGGCTGACCTCTACCACTTCGAGACGAACGTTTCGGGGCAATGGCGTCGTCTATAGAGGACGTAGCAGGGGGAAGGCTGGACCAGTCAACTGGTGTCTCCACCGCAGCGGTGGGTGTGACGACTCCCGACTTGACGGTCGATTTATGATCATCAGTGATCATAATCGGGGGCGTCACACCCGTGCCAACCAGGCGGCCGTTCTGGTCCATCATCGTGAAGTGAATATTAAACCCAACTTTCTCTCTGTGATGTCTGCAATAACAAGTGATTCGAACAGGGAGCACGGCAGACCCGGCAGAAAAATCGAGCACTTCAGCGCAGTTGAATTGGATGATACTCGTCGTGTCCTCTTTGATGTTCCTTGAACGCTCGCAGCCATCTTCGGGGATGTCCGAATCCGAACGAGCCGGCCGTACACGGGCTGCAAGTTTGCGGGCTACACGTTTTGCCTTGACAATGGATATGTAAGGAACGCTTTGGAGGCAGCCTAGGGTCGTACCTCTCTATTCCTACAGCTTCCGCAGCTGACGACACGGTTATGTGGGGCTGAAGCACATGTTACAGTTGCAGAGAGGTGAAGGATGTCCGGTGGTACAGGATCTTGCTGCGTGTCAGTGCTAAGCAAGAATATTTGATACAGATCATTCACCAATTTTTCCTTCCCTTCGGGTGCGCCTCTTGGTAGAAGTACCAGGGGGAAGTTTGAGCCATTTCCAAGAGCCGACTCTGTCGTACTGATTTCGTTCTGCAGCAGAGGTGCTTGCATGTGCGAGGTCGACAGTGACGCGCACCTGCGTCTCGACACGCGACTTTGTACCACTCTCAGGAATGTTGGGTATCAATATGGCAAGACTGGTAGCAAAAAGGCGATGAGACGGTGAATTGAGACACAGATGATAGTCACGTACTTGTAACAGGACTCTCTCGGAGGATAAACAACTGTACGAGGAATAGACGCTGGATCTCGCTTGCAGGTCCGCATGGCAGGGGGAGGTACGATTGTGGCATAGTGAAGTTGCGAAAGGGGGGGTATAGAGAGACCGGGATCGTGGACGGAGCATCGAAGGGAAGAACGAAGAGGCTCCAGCATGACTAGCTCTGGAAGAATGGGGTCCGAAGGAGAGGCGATGTTCGGAGGCGAATTCTCCACGCCAGAACACGCAGAACTGCGGGCGGCGAGGTGAGAAGGGAATAGGAAGAGAGGAAATGCATACTCGTCGTAAGCGTGCTCCTGGATGATATCGTCGAGTTTGAGCATGCGTCCGTCGTCCAGCTTTTGGAAGGGGTCGCCGGCGTCCCAACCTGCGATAGCGGACACGTCCTTGGGAATGGGTATTTGGCTATACCCGGAAGGGAGTTCGCCGCGAATGGTCACGTTGTGGGGGACGTCGGACGTTTCTGGCGTTTCCGGGGACGACGAGCGGGAGTCCAAAGTTTCTGCGGTCGTCGTTGACATCGGCGACGAGGACGAGCGGAAACGACGAGCTCGACGACGGGAATTTGACGTGACTTGGAAACTACGCCAGCACTGGGATGGACCCCGGTCACCAATCCCGACGTGGACCCCGGGAATGCTGCTTACGTGATATTTCCGAACGCCTTGTTGTCGAATAACTTGTTGACTTTACCAGTATTCACCATGAAGCGCGGCGCAGAGAAACAGTTGACAAAGGACGGCCACGACGACGGCGACGGCGACGGCGACATAGAGGTGGGTGCAGTCCATCGTCACCGTCTTCCTCGACTCACCCAGACAAGGAAATACAAGACCCTCAGGGCTTTCAAAAGGCGGACGAGTCTACACTAGCCAAGAGACAGTAGGCATCAGTGGCCTCCTTCATCGTCTGATCTAACCTCTCTCAGAATACGCGCCTTGCCCAAGCGCGCCTTGGCTGCCTCCAAGTCGCCATCTTTGAATGGATTGCAACCGCTTCCGGCACCTGACATGGCACACAAAGTCGTGAGTGGACGCGTTTTCTGAAATCACATCTCCTCATGACCCCGATCAGGAGACAGCTTCTCAACCCAAGTTTGGCGGCTTCGTTGGTTTTGGAGCAACAGCTTCAAATCTGTTCTCTTTCACTTCCCAGCCGCCACCTACGTTTGGCTCCACGTCCTCTCCATTCGACACCGCATTCAAGTCAACTCCTTCCTCCGTATCACCATTTTCGGGTACACCCAAGGATCCTCTTCCCCCCAAACATCCCTCCGACCAAGACCCAGACGCCGTCGCGTTAAAGTATTTCAAGTCTCTCCGGGGTCTCAATGTTTCCTTCCTCTCCGCAATATCAACTGCAGTTGAGAAGGATCCCTTTTGTGACGTCGCCAATTTAGTGGAGTCGTACAAGAACCTGCGAACTACAATTCAGTCCGAGTTTGACGGCTCTCAGCCGTCCGCGATGCATGGTCTCGCCACGACTAATAACTCGACCTCCTTGTTCGGTGCCAAGGCCATTCCAGAGAAAACTCCCTCATTGTTTTCCGTCCCAACACTGTCCGTAGGGTCTGTGGAAGCGTCTTCTCGACCTCCTTCAACCAACGAAGGTGGGTCAAAGACTGGTGATTTCACCTTCCCGCCCTTTGTGCCTCCGTCGAGTTCTGCGCCTACACAGTTGCCCTTCGGTCTTGCATCAAAACAGAACGAACCGTCCACATCTTCGTCGGCAACCACGCCTGAACCTCTAAAATCCGCTTTTGCGTTTGCTGGTCCCAGCTCGTTCACTGTCCCCTCGAATACTCCATCCAAATCGGTTCCTGGACCCTCGAGCCAAGAAAACGAGGCATCATCCACTAGTTCATCGCCACGGCCATCTTCGACTGCACCTAGCCTGGGTTCCACCGGTGCGACAAGTTTCTTTGCAGCCACCAAATCTACTAGCCTGTTTGCTCCCTCTGACCTGACCTCCAAACCAACGTCAGTGTTTGGCAGCTCAGTGTTTGGCAATGGCAGTACGACTGAATCCAGCAAACCATCGCCATTCAACCCATCTTCCATGGAGCCAGATAATCAGGATAGTTCCAAGGCTTCCAGTACTCTCTTTGGCAACGTGACAGCGGCGTCTTCCTCTTCGTCCACAAGCGTTTTTCAATCCTCTGACAAACCTGTCAGTTTCTTTGGAAGTGCTTCCCAGGCTAAAGCTGGCGCATTCGTATTTGGAAAACCAGCTGGAAGTATAGGAAATCCTGTTGGCTTTGGATTTGGCAGTTCATCACCCAGTTCTGGTGACACCGCGAGGCAAGCACCGTCAGGTTCAGGATTCGGTTTCGGGGCGCCATCAACGAAACCCACCGAAAGTTTGTTTTCTCCGCCTATGACTGACAAGTCGTTCGAGTCAACTCCACAGCCCGAGGCAGAAGGCAATGGAGAAGGCGGTGAGGAAGAAGCAGCAAAATTGTTGCATTCACATACCCACGATGAGGAGGGTGAGGGTGAAGAAGATGAAGAAACAACGCATGTCGTAAGATGTAAGGTCTACCGACTGTTCAAATCGGGTGAGAAAGGCGAGTGGAAAGACCTCGGAGTCGGTTCGTCTTCTGCCTTGGCTCTAATTCACGTTGATGTTGATATATGGACCTTCGCTAACAGGAATGTTCCGATTGAAAAAACACAAAGAAACCAATGTTCGTCGTGTTCTGATGCGAAATAGCAACACGGGCAGAATCCTCATTGTTAGTATACGGTGTTCGTCCTGATCTCCCTTTCTTATCGGCTTTCCTGCAGAATTTCCGGATACATGAGAGCCTGAAGCCTTCAATGACGAAGAACGCAATCTCGTTCGTTGGATATGAAAGTAACACACCAGTATCTTTCAGTGTCCGGGTCAAAACTGAAGAGCAAGCCAAGGACTTGAAGCAGGCCTTGGAGCGAGAAATCGCCGCTGTCCAGGCAGCAGAGTAGTTATTAGTTTTTTTGCTTCGACTCGTCACTTCACATAACACGACACCCATTGCCACATCCTGTCCTGCTATTCACCCAACCAATAACCCTGAGTTCCTGTCCTCTTATTTGACATTGAAATGACTCTGTGCATTATGCCATATTGAGTTGAGAACAAAAGCCTCACTCAGAAGGAGTTCGACTTCATGATCCCCCCAGTCTTGGGTTGGAGGAGACTGCAGAAACATGATTATGCCCTACGTCAGAGAAATAGTGGGACTAAGTGATGTGCAGGCGAGAAAAGTCTTTGGACCTGCCTGGAAGTCCATTTGTCGAAGTTTTGCGCTCCACTTGACGAGAAAAGCAGAGCAAACGTAAAGATGGAATTGAGAAAATGCGTCGGCACCTTCCGCCTGGTGAAAATCGCTGATTCGTGAGTCACTACTGGAACAAACTAAGCGCACTGACCAGATAGGTATCCCACATGCGTATCGTATTCTGCACGCTGATTTCCCGCATGAGCAGACAATTCATCCAGCGGAATGCGAATTGCATGAATTCGACATTTTGGGACTCGAGGTGTGTATAGAGGGGTGCTGTCGTTCAACAAATCCGTCAATGCATAAAACATTGCCTGAGATAAGGCTAGCCGAACCATCAATACGTGCCACAAGCTCTGACATGCGTTTTACGCTGCGGTGAATACCCGGTTGGGCAGATATGTAATTATCTTGTATACCGTCCAGAAGTCGGGAGAGACACCAGAATGAATCCGCTTCTATGGCACTGAGGATATTCTCTGGGAGGAGGGAGGTATCAAACTGCTCTGGATCCGAATCTTTGTGGAATGGGTAAGAACCAAACGGGAACGACAGATTTGCGGACAATAGCGAACTTGCCGATATATGCAGAAAGGAAAACCTGGAAGAACGGGGTGACGAGGTCGTTTATCCCTTGCACATATCCGCTCGCCGGATGGCGTATGGCCCAAACATAAAGTATTCGCTCGAGGCTCTACTTGCAGGGACGTCAGAAAAAATATGGGGCACAGGCGAAGTTGGCGTACGCGCTGTGTGAATGCCTGCATCCAAAGACGCACGCCAGGTCGCGTCCGTGGGACATCTATTTCGATCTGGTGCCAGATTTGCTGATCAACGCCTTGGCGGTCACGAGCAAAGGCGAGTTCAACCAACGAGAGATACTCTCCTCGTTTGCGAGCGAGCGTTGCTGCACGCAAGTTTGAAGGTAGAGGTATATATCCCTTGGGAACATCTCAACTGAGTGGTGTCAGGGAGCAGTTGCAACCTACGAGAAGTATCGGCCAAACAACTGGTCTAAGATCACTCGGTGTCCCAGACCATGCAAGCTTTCGGAGATCAGCTAAATAAATATTGTCGGACGGCGCACTGAGTGTTAGCACCGACCACTTACAGATGTTCAGATCCTCCTTACTTAAACAGTCGACGAATTTCGAACGTCGGTTGCTACGAATGGACGATTCCCGAGAATGTTTCGCAGTATCACCTGCACAGTGGGATGGTCCATCGCTAGAACTTGATGATGGTCGAGGGATCGGTGAACGCAAGAGCCTGAGAAATGGATCTACTCGTTCACTTAGAAGAGCGTGGCCGCGGAGAAGAGTCATCTATACCATCCATTATCCCCTCTGCGTCAGGTTTGACCGATCCCCGCTCTTGTCTGATCTTGTTCGGCGAGGATTCGACAATGTCTGGATCAAAGTCACCCACGACCATGTCACCATCGACATCGACGTCTCTGTGGATATCGGAGGGGGTCGCATCGACGCTGTTTTGCGAGATACTCGATTTTCTGACCATGGTCCACCCGCCTTTGGCTGAAGCTGGTTGATTGGAGTCGGACTTGGGAGGATACGAACTTGGGCTTGGGGGGTTGAGGTGAGTGTATGATTGTGCGAGGGTGGACGAGGACGAGTTGGTGGGTGGATTTGGGACGGGCTTGGGTGCTGTTGCAGACGGGGGCTGCCTGTTGTTCGACGAATGTCTCCACGAGTGCGCGATGGTGGAATGACGTGGAGACTCCGAGTCAGATGCGCTGTCCCAGACGTCGTCCTCGGCCCATTCCATGTTCGATTTTGCATTGAACGACGGGTGTATTCCGATGTGTGGACGCGCTGGAGGAGGCCTTGCCGCCATCGTCGTCGACGACGAGCAGCGCTGGCCGCCGTCTATATCTTGCGTGAGAAGGACTGTCCTCTTACGGACCGTCACTGTTCGAGATGGCAGATCCCAAAGGCAGGTGCAGCTACTGCTACGTGTACGCAGGAAGAGACAAGTTAAAGACCTGTGGTCGATGCCGGTCGGTTTACAACTTTACCAGAAACCCGTCCAGCTCACCGAGTCGTTTCTCTCAAAGTTTGGTGCGCTACTGCTCCAAGGATTGCCAGGTGGCCGCGT
The DNA here is from genome assembly GCA_038094315.1 of Phylloporus cf. tubipes. Classification (NCBI taxonomy): domain Eukaryota; kingdom Fungi; phylum Basidiomycota; class Agaricomycetes; order Boletales; family Boletaceae; genus Phylloporus; species Phylloporus cf. tubipes. Next base: position 49,936 of record JBBPTZ010000015.1, read on the forward strand.
GGAGGACCCACAAACAGAGGTGCACTTCGACCCTCCGAGAGAGCCTGGCCAAAGACCCAGAGGCAAACGCGCTCAACACGGCACTCTCTAGATGGATAAATAATTGGAGGTCTGAACTCCATAACTGGGCAGTCTGGGCGATGGATCTGGCGAACAACCCAGAAGACCGTCTGGCTACCCACAGGTGATGGCAACTGGTCTCCCAACTGGTTAATACTCATCCAAATTTCAGCTTGGTGATTGAGCTGGAGCGCCGTCCCAATCCCCCAAACCACTCCCTTTACTTCAAGGTGATACGGAATTCTAATCCGCTCCAGATTGTGCTAATTGGTTCACGAGATGCACGGCGGCGATATCATGACACGAGAGCGCTTCCTTGCTCGCCTGCGTGCACTTGACGGACTCGATGATGAAATCGTCGCAAGTGTAAATGAGCGACGCAACAGCGACACGGCTCAAATCGTTGTCATTTGCGAAGATTTAATCCGATTTTTATGGTTTTCTATCCGCGATGGTGGTGCCTCGTTAAGACAGCGCGATCCGGCGTTTTCTCGAGCGCTTTCACAAGACTGGGAACATGACTTGATCGAAGCGATCAATACTGGCCAACGTGAGCGCACGCAAATCAGCTCCAAGTCGAGTACATATCTTACCCTACCTGATCCATACAGCGGCTTCTTCAGGAATACATAGCTTGAGAGCTAGGATGAAAGTTCCGTCGTTTCCATCACTGGATACCTAGGCTCGATATTGCTCACGGGTGATCTTAACATGGTGTTAGACTGGAAGCTTAAATAGACTGGTTCGTCACAGGAAATCCTCCTGGCTAACCGTAATATTTCCCTAGCATATTCAGTAGATATGTTGTCGAATGGGGGTGCCGTGAATTTTACAACTGTCGACCGACGAAATTGCCAAAGAAACAAAAGATGTGTGAAATTTTGAAGGATGGACACAAGATCTGAATGGCCTAGCTAACCCAGGAATAGTTGATGGACTGCCTTTTGGATCCGGCGGATTGAAGGGAACAGACAAACCAATCATACTTGAATCCCATCTCCCCATATAACTTGAAATAGCCCCACTTTCTGTACCACATCCCTATGGGCATGTGACCTGTTCTCCTAAATATCACATTTTCAGTGGCAGTGACAAAAGAAACCTTGACCATTCATGTTATGTATTGACCCCTTGTCTTCCAGCATGGAGTTAAGCAAGTAAGATCTACACCTAGTGCAATTGTCAGCATAACAGTCTGTTGTGCAATGGTGGTGTCACCTACTGGGAGTCATACTCATAAAGGACTCACCCTGGCACTTCAACAGTTCAGAGTTGAATTGGCCAGATGGAAAGCAAGATGTGTCTGATATGGTCAACTGCATCAGGGCGCCAGGGTGTACAAGTAGTTCATGAAGTTGACTCCCACAAGAGTGTGGCAAGATCACTGCAGCTGCTGAGTTCAGTTGAGGATGAGGTTAGTATGAATGAGAGAGAGGATGGCCTACTGGACTTGTTTTGGGAGGTGTGAAGAGGTAAGAAAAAAGGAATACAGAGAGATGGGTTGTTGATGTTGGAAATCTGATACTTTATACTTAGCATTTCCTGATTTTGCTTTACATGATTCATTGGTTACACTATGACAACTCTTTTAGATGTTAGCTATCTCTGACATTCTAGACTCTTCCTCTTTATATTCATGTGTCATCTTGCTGATGTTACATCCTTCTAGAACGTTCCATATGAGTCCATATGACTCATACTGTGAAGCAGTGGAGCTAGCGCTCCACTTATTTCAAATATGAGGCTATGCCTGAGAATTGGTGATGTGATAGGGCACCAATGGCATTTAGCTCTCATTTTATTTAAACTCAGATGATACACAGTTACAAACAGTATTCCCTTAGTATATAAGGAGCCCATGTATCGTCTTCCTTAACTTTAACTGAGCTTACATCTCTTCCACTCTCATATCTTGAGAAGACCACTAAGTTCTTTAAACGCATCTCAGCCCTATTAGTGAGTATCTCTTCCTCACTGCTCCCTTGGCTGTTGTCTCTGCACCCTTCAGAAGATAGTGCTTCTGAAAGTTGACCATGACAGAGTGATTATGATAGTTGTTATGATTCGCCCCTTTTTCCCTATCTTCTCACAGACACTGTTTCCATTTCCTCTACGATGACTCATTTCTTACACATTGGCTGATTACTCATCACTTGCCAGTCATTGTTTCCTCTTACCCAGTAGCGTTTCTCTCTCTGCTTAGTCATACTTCTTCAACGTTGTTCTAACGACATTCCTTTCCTATTTCAACAATAGTTTTCTTTCTTACACTTGGTCTGTGTGCTGTTTCCTCTTCCTTAAATATGAGTCGCACACACATGTATTTCCCAAGCTATTTCTACTTGACAATACATCAAGTCGATCGCCTACTTCGAGTTTGTCTCGTCGTTCGCCTAGCCGTTCTTCTCGACAACCCTCCTCCACCACATCTTGCTGCTCTCCAGGTTCCATCCTAGTCAGGCTTACACCTCTAGTGTTCTCCGCATCCAGTCAAGCCTACACTTCTGCCGATGTTGTCCACCCAGTCAAGTCTACGCTCGCCCCTACCCAGGTCAAGCGTAACAAAAGAAATAGCTTCTCAAGAATCGCCTACCATCGTGTAGTGCCCACCCCACCATTGCTCGCCCACCTCACCTAAACCCCTGCCTTTGGGGACTCCACTGGGACACACAGACACCCGCTCTCCAAGAATCCTCTAGCTCGCCGACCTCGTCTGAAGACGCTCACTCCATCAACACTGAACCCCCATCCCCCACCCTCAAAACCGTCCAACTAGGACAAAACCTTGCACATCAGCTCTCCACTAGCACTGTAATCCCAAGAAGTCCTACTCCCCCATTGCCCACCCCCATCTCTAGACACTCCCATTTTAGACCGAAAACTCCACCTCACCCACCTGTCCCCATGTCCTCTTCCAAACCCACAGAACTCCGTGTCGGAACTCCTGAGGAATATGACGGATCTCCGTCCAAAGCCACCCAATGGCTTAACACTGTTTGCCTATACCTCCTCATCAATGGACAAGTCTATGACGACAACAACAAATGAATTGGGTTCGCCCTATCATACATGAAGAAAGGGACTGCCCTTACCTGGGCTTCGGTCCGCACCCAAAAAGCCCTGGACAACAACACCTTTGGAACATTCAAGGACTTCATCAAAGAGTTTGACAAAACGTTCAAAAGCACAAATGTTCAAGCGGAAGCCATCTCCTGGCTCGCCAACACTAGAGTAAGGGACGACTTGTTCCTCCCCAAATACCTCTCCCAGTTCAAGCTCAAAGTCATTGAAGCTGAACTCAATGAAACTACCCATGCCGCCACCATCATCGCTTACCTCCAGGCCGGAATCCCCTCCTGGCTCATGGACCGCATGTGCTCCCTCGACACTTTCCCCACCACCGTCACCACTTGGTACGAAAAGATTGACCTCTTCATATGGAAAAAGAACCACACTACCCAGATTGTTAAACAGCGATCTCACTCTACCACATCCTCCTTCCACCCCCGCACCCACACCCACGCTGCTCAGAAGGACCCAAATGCCATGGATGTAGATCATCTCACCTGCCTCACACACGAAGAATGCACCAAGTGCATCAAAGAGGGCCTATGCCTTTGATGCCGCAGAAAGGGCCACTTTGCCTGAGAATGCCCCAGAACTGCTCCCCCCCTTCCACAACATTCCAACCTCCACCTGCCTGCCAAGAAGGTAGGAACTGTCAAAGCCACTATGGCCTCCATTCAAGAAGTCAACAAAGAAGAAGTCGTCATCGGACAGCTCTCCACCAACTTGGACTCTGCTCTTGCTGAGTACCAACAGGATTTTTAAAAAGGAAGCACTCACTGACACAAGTAGCTTCCGTACGAAATGTAACCGTATCTCAGACCAAATCCAAACCCCACTCTTTATACATACCAATTCAGCTCATCATGTCTGAAGATACTTTCAAAGTCGTCGAAACCACCGCCCTCTTGGATAGTGGTACCCAAATCTGCTGCATAGACTGGGACATTGTCAAACAAAACCATGTCCCCACCAAGAAACTCCCCTCCCCCTTCCTCATCTGAAACACTGACAAATCAACAAACACAGAATGCTGTTATGAAGCAATCCTCTTTGTTAAGATTGGTGACATAACCCAGAAAATCTGCTTCTATGTTATGAACAGCGGAAAAGAAAATGTCATCCTTGGACACCCATGATTCGCTGCTACCAACCCCAGCATCAACTAGAAGAAAGGCACTGTCACCATTGATCCGGCAAGGGACCAATCCATTGATCTCTCATTCTCCCACCTCGCTGCCCGCGCCTCTTCCCTCTCTAAGAACTCCCGACCCACTCCTCCCACTTCTAAACCCCGGATCCCTAAACATACCTCTCTCGACTCCCAAGAGATGGAAGGCCTATGCCGCTACCTCAACGCCAAACTCCCTGAATGATTCGTGGAAAGAGCCCGTTTTGTTTACATGATCAACCGCATAGAATGATGTGGATCCCGCTTCGCCAACCCCCAACTCATGGCCACGGTGTGAAAGATCACCACCTCTACTCTCCTTGCCCAAGAGGCAGCTTTCTCCAAGCTGAAACCCACCCTCCCCCCACAGTATTCCGAATATGCATCCGTCTTTGCTGACAATGCCAACACTCCGCTCCTCCCATCACGACCTTACAATCATGCGATCAACCTCACTGAGTCCTTCGTCCCTAAGATAGGGAAACTCTACCCCCTCTCTCTGGATGAATGTCAAGCCACAGACAACTTCATCGATGAACATCTTAAATTTGGAAAGATCCGCCCTTTCAAGTCTCCCCAAGCCTCCCCCTTCTTCTTTGTCAAGAAAAAGGACAGCAAACTCAGACACTGTCAGGACTATCGTTATCTCAACGAACACACAGTCCGAGATGCCTATCCCCTCCCCCTCATCTCCGACCTCATCGACAAGCTCAAAGGAGCTAAACACTTCTCCAAGTTCAACGTATGATGGGGCTACAACAATGTCCACATCAAAGAAGGCGACCAATGGAAGGCTGCCTTCATCACACATCACGGACTCTTTGAACCGACGGTTATGTTCTTTGGCATGACCAACTCCCCCCCTACCTTCCAATGCTTCATGAACGACTCGTTCCACGATCTCATCGCAGAAAGATGGCTTGTTATCTACATGGATGACTTCCTGATCTTCTCTGACAATGAAGCTGAACATGAGGAACGAACCAAAAAGGTCCTCCAACTGTTACATGTAGCGTTGCGAACGAAGATCCGGAACATCGGGTGCAGCCAAGGTTCAATCCAAGGGTGCGGACGACGGGTCGGTTGTCAGGTTGAAGGTAAATGAAGGAGGTTCACAAGGAGTCGCCTTGGAACTCACAGAGCACTTCAGTAGCGTGCAGTGGCTAGTAGAAGTCTGGGAGGTGGTTCAAGACACAATGCTAGATTGCAAAGATCAAGAATGGAGACTAATGTACATGCAGCACAAGTATAAGTGTTACGTTTTCTTCCCACGCTGCCCCTATTTCCCCTTTACCATTGACAAGCTACCTTTTTCCAAGTAGAACTCCCCTTGTCATTCTCCTTTGCGACCCACACTCTCCCAGCATTGTACTCATAGTACTTACACCCCTTTTCCCAACTAATCTCTTAGCTCAGCTATCTTGGACACTTGGTAGTAGAAGTAGCTTACACATATAACCTAAGCTATTTCCCTTGACTATACATCAAGTCAATCGCCTACTTCAAGTTTGTCTTGTTGTTCGCCTAGCTGTCCTCCTCGACAACTCTCTCCACATCTCCAAGTTCCACCCTAGTCAGGCTTATGCCTCTAGTACTCCCCGCGTCCAGTCAAGCCTATGCTTCTGTTGATGTCGTCTAAGCAAGTCAAGTCTACGCTCGCCCCTACCTGGGTCAAGCGTAACAATAAGTACCCAAGTGTATGTAAGCGGATAGAACCCAATAGAAGTGGAAGGAACTACTGCGGATGACTACATATGTATGAGTCAATGGGAAGATAGCGGAATGACGACACCGTTGTGAGAGAAGTGGCGGAGGAGTGAAGCTGTCCATAGAACGTACTAGAAGATTATCAAATAAGTCCAGGGCCTATTCTGGTAGGATCTGAAGGAATGGCATCAGGCCAGAAGGTGGAATAGAGAAGCTGCCAGGTCAGTGATACTACAAACAGATAATGTTCCCAGCAGAGGCCGAGGTTGGAATAAGCAAAGGAAAAGAGAAAAACAGACCACCGTAACAGCACAACCGTAACATTACCCCCCTCTAACAATTGAGTCCCTGGCTTGATCCTCTTCGTAAACCCTTTAAAGGTTACCTCCGGAGTGGATAAGCGATCGGTTATTTCCATAAATATCCTCGGCCTGATCAGCCAATAAGTTCTTGAATGGACAGTCAACGAGTACAGTCATTATCCAGTGTTTGAGCCACCATCACTGTTTGAGCCACCTGCATCTAACACATTAAAAAAGCTACTATACCTCACTTTCAGAGTTGATCAAGGATAGTCTTTTATTGTTCTCATATCCCACACACTTAGAGCCCATGTTGTACATATCGATCTTTGTAATGAAACAGATTTATACCTGATTTTATGGTTTTTCACACACATGGACATGCTATTATTGCACTTGGTGATTTACATGCGAGTAAGGTACCACGAAAACCCTGGACTACTGTTCTAGCTAATTTTTGGGAGGATCAAAGGACTTTGTAGCTTGCCAGTGCAATGCCAGCGCTGGAGGTCACATCTAGTTTGTTATCTCATTATCAGTGTGAGATTGACCAAATCAGGCTTGGGGAATGGAGATCACCTTTGATGGCTGGTGACATTGTTCTGCTGGGCAATGGAGACGCTGCTTGTTACCGATAAGTCCGTATTTTTTAATCTAACATTTACCCTCCTATCATGGCTGGTCATCCACTCTCCATGGTGAAAAAGCACCAACTTGCTGCACAAGAGCATGAAGCCGCCATTACATGTGCTATTGAGACCTATATGGCAGAGCAGACAAAGCCAGAATCGGACCGAAGAAGCCTGCGAGCAATCTGCAAAGACACATCAGAAGAATGGTTTAGCAAGACGAAAAAGCAGGTGACCATTAACCATATGACAGTGTCATGCCGTATACAAGGTGGCCGAAGCAAGACACAGGCTAGTACAGAGGACAAGGCTTGGTTACAGGACGAGGAAGCTGACAACATTGTTGAATATTGCCTCGAATTTGCAAGGCGAGGATTCCCCCTTAGCCACAAGCGACTGACAGAGCTTGCTGAGGGGGTGTTATGAAAGCGTCTTGGGAATGAATTTGAAGGGGTGGGCAAGAACTGGTCAAATCGCTTTGCTGAAAAGTACTCAGACCGTCTCGGGCGATACTGGAGCTCCGCCTTGGACACTGCTCGGGGTCGTGCAGTCAACCCTGCCACCAACAAAGAATTTTTCACACTCTTGGATATGACTATGAGGACTGAAGGGATTGAGGAGGACTGTCTATGGGCCACTGATGAAACTGGCTTTCAGCCAGGTGGAGGATGCAAGGAGCGTGTTTTCGGGCCAAAAGGAAAGAAAATTCAGCACCAACAACATGATAGAAACAGGGAAAATATTACAGTCATGGTCACAATTTGTGCTGATGGCACAGATATTCCTCTGCTAGTAATCTACAAGGGCTTGTCATATGGGACGAATTGGCATCAAGATAATGAGCTAGGTGCCTTGTAAGTACCATTGGAATTGGGATTTATTGTTGCATGTCTCACCGTAATGTTAGAATCGCTGTCTCAAAGAAAGGATGGACTGATGGTACCATTGGTCGACTCTGGCTAGCAGATTTCGATAAGAAAACATGTGCCAAAGCCAATGGACACACACGACTCCTTCTTGTCAATGGCCATAACTCACATTATATGTCAGAGTTCCTTGAATATGCGAGAGCAAACAATATCCATGTACTCTATTATCCAGCGCATGGGACACATGTTTATTAGGGTCTTGATGTTGTCATTTTTGGAGCATTGAAGAAACACTGGAGTGCAGAACGAGATCAGTATGAACAATCAACAAAGGAGCGGGTCACAAAAGAAAACTTCATTTCAGTCTACCGCAAAGCACATGACCAAGTTATAACATCTGAAAATATCCGCAGCACATTCCAAAAAACAGGTGTATGGCCACTGGATCCTTCCATGGTCACCCAGGACATGATGGCACCTAGCCTCGAAACATCTTCCAGCAGTCACCTTCCCTTGCTGCAAAGTAGCCCTATTTGTGCAATCACAAATGCAATTTGTCAATATCATGCTCAGCACCCTCTACAATCTATTGCCAGTGCCCAGATTGACTTGGATACTTCATCTACAATCACATCAACTTCCACCGCCGAACATACAGCAACCAGCACACTGGCAACGTGGGTAACAGCCACACATACACTCGTTCAACAGATATCTTTGACTTCAGTTGGATTCCTTGTCAACAACATATACTTGACATCAGCAGCTGCTCAACTTCCTGTGTTCTCACCTGGTCCAGTGCCATTAACACCAACTCGGAAGCGCATGCACGATCTCCTCGACAAAGATCCTGCAACCAAGAATGAATACATGCTTCAACAAGCATTGCAAGAAGCCTATGAACATGAATCATATCAGAAAAGTGCCCTGTTTGATATGCAATCAAGGGTTGTTCTACAGGACATGTTTTGTGACTGGCTTTCAGGGCAGCTAGCCGTTCAAGAAGAAAAGGCTAGGCAACAGAAAAAAGATAGATTAGTAGGAGATGGACTTCCTCAATTGCTCACCAGTGATGAATTCACTATGTGCGTTATCGAGTTCCATAAGATGAACCTGGCCCAAGAGGCTGCCTGAAAGGCACGCAAGGAAGACCAGGCAAATCGGATGGTGATGATAAAGACTTGGAAAGAGCAAGAATTAGCCCAAAAACAAAGAAACGAGGAGAAAAAAAGACTGTACCAGCAGGCAATTGAAGAATGGGATGCCGAGAGAAAATCCGCAAAAGCAGAAGGACGTCGCATGGGGGTGAAGCCAAAGCCGAAAAGAGGGCCACTGGAAAAGAAGATCCCCAAACCGATGGTGAATGGGTATTCTGTTGAGTCTACCACAGTGGGGGATGAAGAAGCAGGTGGTGACTCTGAGTCAGGTGGGAGTTCTGACGGGAGTGACGAAGATTGAGTGGGTGGGAGCGCACACACCCGCAGTGGCTTAGTGGTGATAAGGTATGCGGAGTTACTGATAGCTGATATACCTATTTTGGAGTTGGCTCAAATAGAGGTTCCCGACATGATAAGGCCCATTTCACTGATTTATATATATTGCACAAACCAGATACATGATGCATTATATCATTGAACAAGAACACCATTACTACAATACAATGCATCTTGTGTGCTATGATCTAAGTATTTTGGTTGAGGACAGAACTTACAGTGAGTTGAAATTTTCGTGGCTCAAACACTGGGTGATGACTGTACGTGCCCAAACTGAGAGCAGTGTGAGCACGGGTGACCAGGACAAAACCTGGCGCTATGTCCCCAGCGACTGCAAACGTTGCATTGGTTGCGGAGACAATTAGATTGAGCATGGCCTGGGGCGGATACGTGACAGTGAGGGCAGGAATAATGAGGGCAGTTCTCGCGATAGTGACCCAGAGTGTGACACCGAAAGCACTCGGTTAACACCAAAGCAGGTGGGCAGATAAGGGATGAGGGAACTATGTGGGTGGGAGAGGAGAACACATTGCCTGCTTCTGTATGGGCCATCCAGGTGTGGATTGTCTGAATAGTAGTATTGTTGTGGTGACTTCCGTCAAAGGGATCGACGGCAGGGGGGTCAACTGCGGTGGAGGTCATGGACAGAATGGGGGAGGAGATACGATCAAGTAGAGCCATGGCGGGGGGAGGAGTGGAGATGGAGGAGGGGTCTGAGAGAGATGTGAAGACAGGAGCAGGGATTGGAAGAGGAGGTGGAGAAGGAGAAAGTGTGGAATGTATGTAGCGGGTGCATTCATCGGAGGACATACATAGAAAGATTCGACAGAAAGTAATATAGATATCACGAGCAGGGATTTGTTCTACAAAATTAGCAAAGCCGTGGAGGTGGAGTATGGTTAAGATTCGAGCAGGGGCGTTGTTGATGAGCAGGCACATAGGAGAGCCGAAAGCAGCGGGGAGATCACTGGGAGCGGCTTGACCATGGTATATCTGTGTGGTGGAAACATCTAGGAAGAGATGGACAAGTTCCTGGGATACTTCATCAAGTTGGAAGAGAGGCATCTGCTTGACGATACTAAGGAGGTGACTGTCAGTGAGTATCGTGGTGTAAAGCAGGTGTAAAAAGCAAACTGGCAAGTGGCATGGGAAAACTGGACGCAAGCGGATGGGTGAGGCAAGGCGAGAGGAGTTGGAAGAGGCAGAGGAGGATGAGGACATGGTGAAGGGGCATATACAAGTGGGAGGAATAAAGGGACACAACGTTAGGACAGGTTCCAAGACTGCTTATAAGCAGTCAAGATGTTGGGGGCATGGCAGAGATTGGATTTAGGTTCCCAGGTGTTTTCTGATGATGGATAGCCTTTCCATGTGGTCAGGTACTTGTGGCGTCCCAGTGCGCCCCGATGAGACACAATCTTGTCAACCTCATACTCTTCTTCTGATCCAACTAGATCCGGTGGTGGTTGGGAGAAGTTGGGACTGAAGGCAGGAGTTTCGCGATAGGGTGATAAGAGAGAGGTGTGGAAGACATCATGTATTTTCCAGGTGGGCGGTAGTCAGAGGCGGTATGCAAGTGGTGATAGTACCTGAGCTATTTCAAAAGGGCCCAAGTGTTTGGGAGCAAGTTTCCGCGAAGGGTAGTCAATGCGGAGGTTAGCAGCTTCAAGCCAGACCTTATCTCCGACTTTCCAGGGGGAGAAGTTCTGGGTGGAGCGCGCTGTCATGATCCAACGGGCGGAGTCATGTGCAGCCAGTGCTTCATCACGGGCTTTGTCGAGGAGCATGAGACATTTTTCTAGAGCAGGGAGGAAGGTTTTTCCGAGCAGGGGATAGGAGTGTGGTTTGTAGCTGAGGAGAAGAGAGAACGGGGAGACTTTGGTGAAGCTGTGGGGCATGGAGTTATGATGGAATTCGGTGGTGGTGAGGAGGTCAGGCCAGGACAAAGGGTTGTTGTTACGATAGGCCCAGGTAGGGACTAACATAGTCTCGAGGGACCTGAGGGACCAAGCGAAGGCGAGGGACGAAGGGTAATGTGTCCTAGGGATTTCCTAGCGACTGATGACTGTTGTGATACACAGGGAGTCGGAGTACCTCAAGGGCATTGAGGTGACAAGGGGACAAAGTGGTGTTGTGCAATGACAACAGTCGAAGCAACACAGAGACCAATCAAGAGATGGTCTGAGACTTCAGAGAGGACAAGGCCCTAGCACGGCTAAGGGGACAAGACAAAGGGGCGCTTGGATTCAGGTGGAAGTACGAGAAAGACAAGCGTGAGAAATAAAAGTACAGGAAGAGTTGGTTTATATACGAAGAGGGAAAAGGGATGACATAAGCGGAGAAGGAAGGTCATGGAACGTGATGGAATGTTCATGACAAAGCGTCTAAGATAAGAGATAAGTGGAGCAAATGGGAATAGGCCGGTTAGCGTGCAAATGGCTATTGGAGGATAAGGGAAATGGGTATGGTAGTAGCTGGCCGAAGGGAAAGAGCGTCCAACACGTCGCTGTGGTAGGCTAAGTAGTACACGGGGACAAGTGTAACACGTGAGGAAAAGAACGAATCGTAACAGTTGTTGCCACAGAAGATGTGTAGGTATGTTTCTATTTCCTGATTGGTGCATTTGGTTTGTCCATCAGTCTGTGGATGGTAGGCAGTAGAGAGGTGGATGTCATATCTTAGGAGGTGGGCAAGTTCCTTGGCAAAGGCAGAAGTGAACTGTGGGCCATGATCTGAGATAATGGAGTCGTGGAGGCCAAATCGTTTGAATACGTGGTGAAAAAAGAGGGTTGCTATGCCTAGAGTGTTGATGGTTTTCAAACAAGGGCATAAAATTACCCCCTTCGAAAGGCCTTGGTCAACCACGACCAACAAGGAATCATGTCCTGCGGCAGGGGGGAGGTCGGTAATGAGATCCATAGACAGTTGTTTAAATGGGAGAGTGGTGGTGGAAGCAATGGGTGAGAGGGGTGGGATGGTGGGATGAGTATTGACTTTAGTGGATTGGCAGATGGCGCAACCAGTGACGAAGGAGGAGACAAATGTGGCGAGTCCGGGCCACCAATAGTCCCATTCAATGAGAGCTTTGGTGCAGAAGCGGCCAGCATGGCCCGCGGTGGGAGATTTATGGAGTGTGTGAAGGAGAGCGGATTGGTTGGTAGGGGGGACATACATATGGCCTTTGTAGTATAGGTGACCAGCGTCGAAAGTCCAGTCCTTGAGGGCGGAACAAGGGAAGAGGGGTGAGCCTTTCTGAACGTTCTGGATAGCTTTAAGGACAAGGGGGTTGGACTGGGAGGAGGACTGAATGTGACGAGTGAGGGTGAGGTCTAATGTGTTAATGATGACCGGGTCTGGAATAATGGAGGCGTCATTGTTGTTGGAGGAGGTATCTACGAGGTCTTTTTGGGAGAGTGCATCAGCTGGTCCCATCTTGGTACCAGGCATGACATGCCAAACGATGTTGAAGTCCTGCAGAAAGAGTGACCAGCGGGCTTGCCAGCGGGAGAGTTTCCGAGGGTCCTTGATGTAGGATAGATTCTTATGATTGGTGATGATGGTGACTGGGTGGTTGGTGCCTTGTAGGTATTGGCGCCATTCAGCAAGTGCAAGGATGACAGCGAGGAGCTCTCGGTTGTAGATGTCGTAGTTCCGTTCTGTGGAACCAAAGGTGCAGGAGAAGTATGCACAGGGGTGGGGGTCTCCGTTGGTGTCATCCTGCATCAGGACTGTGCTGGCAGTGATGAGCAAGGCATTGGACATGATAGAGAACGGTTTGGTGACGTCGGGTATGAGAAGGATGGGGGCTGAGGAGAAGATCTTTTTCAGCCAATCGAAGGTGTGCTGCTGAAAGCCTGTCCAGGCCCAGGGCTCATTCTTCCAGGTAAGGAGGTTGAGAGGTGTGATGATGTTGGAGAAGTCAGGTATGAATTTCCAGTAAAAGTTGGCAAAGCCCATGAAGGAGCAGACAGCTTTGACAGAGGAGGGTGGTTTCCAATCCTGGATAGCCTGGAGTTTGGTGAGATCCATCTCGATCTTTCCTTGACCAATAATGAGTCTGAGGTATTCCATGCGGGGGGTGTCGAAAGAGCATTTGGACAGTTTCAGGGATAGTCTGTGTTCACGGAGGTGTTGTAAGACACAACAGGTGTGTTTGTGGTGAAGGGTGACATCATTCTTGGTGTGGATGCCCAGATCGTCCATATAGATCTTGAGCCACTTTTCTCCGATCATATCTGCGAAGATATTGTTCATGAATGCCTGGAAAGTGGGAGGAGCATTGTTGAAACCAAAGAACATGACAGTGGGTTTGAAGAGACCAAGCGGCGTGATGAATGCGGCCTTCCATTGGTCTTCTTCATGGATGTGGATGTTGTTGTAACCCCATCGGATGTCAAACTTGGTGAAGAGAGTTGACTCCTTCATGTCGTCAATGAGCTCAGGGATGAGGGGGAGCGGATAGGCATTGTGGACAGTGTGGGAGTTTAGGTACTGGTAGTCCTGACAAGGGCGAAGGGTTCCATCCTTCTTTGGGACGAAGAAGAATGAAGAGGCTTGGGGGGATTTCAACAGGACGATCCATCCGGTCTTCAGATGTTCTTCAATGAAGGCTTTACAGGCCTCGTGTTCAGCAGAGTTTAGGGGATAAACTTTGGCGATCTTAGGGATGAAGGAAGGTTTGAGGTTGATGGTATGGTCATAGGAGCGGTGAGGGGGTAGCTTTTCGTGGGTCTTTTCTGAGAAGACGTTGGCAAAGTCTTTGCACCAGGTCAGGATCTCCTGTTCCTTGGGTGCGGTTTCCTGGGCAAGTTGGATGGAGATGGTGATCTTGTTAATGTCTTCCGAGGGAGAGTAGTGAGAGTTGTATAGTTCTGAGATTTCTTGGTTGACATCCAGTCCGAGATATTGCACCAAATAGCGCTGGTGGATGTAGAATTTGTCGTCAATGGGGTGGGGGTTGCAAGGGAGTGTGATATGGTTGTTAGCCCAGTTGATGTGAGGGTTCCATTTCTGGAGCCATGGCATTCCGAGTATGATTCGTCAGCGTCCAAGGCTTAGAACCATGAGCTCTTCTTCGTCATTGGTGGAGGGAAATTTGAGACTGATCCAGGTCTTCCATCAGATTGTTCCCTTGGCATTGGCTGTTCCATCTGCATTGTGTGTGATGATCAGGTGAGGTAGGCATTGTAGGGGGAAATCAGCTTGGGTGAGAAGTCCGACGTCAATAAAGTTTCCGGTGGCACCAGAGTCAATGAGAGTGAAGGTGTCAATGATTTTTCCGAGGGCCTGCAGTTTAACGGGGACGAGAAGTGTTCATTTATTGGGCAAGGCAAGTAGTACATTGGAAATATGTAGGGAAGGAGATGTTGAGGCAGCTTCCCATTCTAAAAATCCTTGGTGTCAATGGTGGCGATGGATGTGTCTTCTTTGGGTGTTTCCTCAAAGCAGACCTTGAGCACCTGGAGGACCTTGTTCTCGTTCTTGCCCTGAGTCCTCAGGGTGTTGATATAGGTGTCAATGGTGGAGGGAGCGGTGGTGGGTGGGGTAGTGGAAGTGGATGCGACAGGGGTGGGGGTAGTCTCGGTGTTGTGGATGTTCTGGGGGCAGCAAGGGGTGGGGGATGCGGAGATGCTGGACGAGGTGGGGCAGTTTCTGGCATTGTGGCCTCCTTTGCGGCATTTGAAGCAAAGCTTCTCCTTGATGCATTGAGCATGTTCAGCAGGGGTGAGCTTATTGAGCCGGATGGTATCGACGTCCATAGCATTGAGGTCTGTGGTAGGGTGATGGTGGGTGAGTGATGGTGGGGTGCGTCCCTTGGAGATGGCATCCATTCAGGAGACCTGGGCATGGAAAGCCTTGGCTTTGGTGATCCATTTGGTGATGGTGGCGGGTTGCTTTTTGATGCCGATGACGAGCATGGATATACGGGAGTCTAATCCCAGGAAGAAGAGGTCAATGAGGGTGTCCTGGTCTTGCATTCCGGCCTTGAACGTGAGGTTTTGGAAGTCTGTGATAAACTTTTGGAAGCTGTCATCATAGATGCCTCCAGAGGTATGGAAGGATTTCTGCCGGAGCTTGGCGAGCTCATGGCGGGCGGTAGCTTTGATGTCATACAGGTAAAAGGTGGTCTGGAAGTTTGAGGCTAGCTTCTCAAAGGTTTTTTCGGTGGAGGCGAGGTTTGTGTCGGCCATGAGATCATACCACATCTCTGAGAAGGAGATGCCTCGACCCTTACTCATCTTGTTCAGGGTGGTCATGACCTTGGCTTCATTGGTGGAGTACAATGAGGGATTGATGGCAAAGTAGGCATGCATGGCCTTCATCCAATGCATGGCGTCGGCAGGTTCTCTGGAGAAGTCGGCGGGGAGGGCAGCCTTAAGCTCGGTGGAGGACATAATGGGTGACTGGGGCAGAGTGACAGAGATGGGACTAGGGGTACAAGGTGGTGGTACGAAGGACTGGGGTCTGGGTTGTGTGGACAGGGGGAGACCTGTGAGCAGGGGTTGACAGTGACGTGGGATATACTCTGGTATGGGTGTCTGGGATTTGTCGTCTGACTGTGGAGGGTGAAAGTGAGGGGTTCTCGATGGGTGGGCTATGGTGATGAAGGTGGGGCGGTCCTACTCCGTGGATAGGAGGGATGGGGTGAGATTCTTGATCTTTTGTTATGTGTAGTGTTGTGAACGAAGATCTGGAATGTCGGGTGCAGCCAAGGTTCAATCCGAGGGTGCGGACGACGGGTTGGTCGTCAGGTAGAAGGTAAACGAAGGAGGTTCACAAGGAGTCGCCTTGGAACTCACAGAGCACTTCAGTAGTGTGCAGCGGCTAGTAGAAGTCTGGGAGGTGGTTCAAGACACAACGCTAGATTGCAAAGATCAAGAATGGAGACTAATGTATATGCAGCACGAGTATAAGTACCCAAGCGTATGTAAGTGGATAGAACCTGATAGAAGTGGAAGGAACTACTGTGGATGACTACATACGTATGAGTCAATGGGAAGATAGTGGAACGATGACGCTGTTGTGAGAGAAGCAGCAGAGGAGTGAAGCTGTCCGTAGAACATACTAGAAGATTATCAAATAAGTCCGGGGCCTGTTCTGGTAGGATCCGAAGGAACGGCGTCAGGCCAGAAGGTGGGATAGAGAAGCTGCCAGGTCAGTGATACTACAAACAGATAATGTTCCCAGCAGGGGCCAGGGTTGGAATAAGCAAAGGAAAAGAGAAAAACAGACTGCCGTAACAGCACAACCATAACACCAACAGATGAAAGAACTCCAACTCCATCTCAAGTTGGAAAAATGCACCTTCTCAGCCAAGGAAGTTGAATACCTTGGCATGATCATCAAACCTGGTGAAATCGCCATGGACCCTGTCAAACTCACAGGTATTGCGGAATGGCCAACTCCCGCCTGTGTCAAAGATGTCCACTCCTTCCTCAGATTTGCAAACTTCTACCGCCACTTCGTTCCTCACTACTCCGATATCGCATGCCCCTTCCTCAACCTTACCAAGAAAAACCAGCCTTGGGTCTGGTCTACCCCCTGTCAGAACGCATTTGATCAACTCAAACAGTGTTTTACCTCAGAACCCATCCTCAGAATGCCCGACCTCTCCCAACCCTTCACCATCGCCACCAATGCCTCCAAACATGCCTCCAGAGGTGTACTTTTACAACATGACTCTAATGGAGAATGGCACCCCTGCGCCTACATCTCCCAGATGTTCGGATCTGCTGAATGTAACTATGACATCTATGACAGGGAACTCCTTGCCATTATGCAAGCTCTCGCCACCTGGCGCCATTACCTCCTCAGCACAGTCACCCCAGTCCAGGTCTTCACTGACCACCAAAACCTCACCTATTTCTGCCAACCCCAGAAACTCAACCATCGCCAAGCACAATGGCTCCTCGACCTCTCCGAATTTGATCTCAAATTTACTCATGTCCCCGGCACTCAATTAGGCACGCCCGATGCCCTCTCCCACCACCCCGACCACTTCCCCACCACGGACACAGACAACGAAGACATCACCCTTTTACCCCCTGAACTCTTCGTTAACCTCATCGACACTGAACTCATCACCAAGATTGCTCAGTCCTCTGAATCCAACCCCCTCATCCTCCAAGCTCTCCACTTCCTGCCTGGCGAAGTCCCTGCCAAATTCCACTCCCACCTCTTAGACTGGCAGTTCGACGCTGGTATTCTCACATACCAAGGACACGTCTATGTCCCCGACTCGTCTGATCTCCGCCGCTCGGTCGTCCAACGACACCACGACCACACCACCGCCAGCCACCCTGGCTATCTTAAAACCTGACAGCTCATTGCTAGTGAATTCTGGTGGCCCAGACTCGCCACATTCGTCCAAAAATACATTGAAGGCTGTGCTGTATGCCAGCAAAATAAAACCAACACACACTCCACCCATCCCCTGCTATCTCCTATCTTCTCCTCTGCCACCCACCCATTCCAACAGATCTCATGCAATCTAATCACCGACTTACCCCTTTTGGACGGCTTCAATACCCTTTTGGTTGTGGTCAACCATGGGCTTACTAAGGGGGTAATTTTATGCCCTACCAAAAAAACCATCGATGCTTCTGGTGTCGCCGCCCTTTTCCTAGCCAAAGTATACTCCTGCTTTGGCCTCTATGACAAGATCATCTCCGACCGAGGCCCTCAGTTCGCCTCCGCCTTCGCCAAAGAGCTCAGCAGAATACTGGGCTACAAACTCACCCTCTCCACCGCCTACCACCCTCAAACGGATGGAGAAACTGAACGTGTAAACCAGGAAATCAAAACATACCTCCGGATCTTCTGTGGCACCAACCCTTCTTCATGGGTGCAATTCATTCCACTAGCCGAATTCACCCATAACCACTGCCCCCACTCCGTAACCAGCAACTCCCCATTCTATCTCATAATGGAATATGAACCCCACTCTCTACCCACAATCATCTCAGAAACGAACCTCCCCATGGTTGAAAATCACCTCTGCACACTCACCACTGCACGAAACGAGGCACTGGCTGCCCACGAACTTGCTTGTCAAACCATGAAAGCTCGGAACTTCTGAAGCTTCACCCCCTTTGCTAAAGGCAACAAAGTCTGGCTTGAAGCCAGAAACCTCAAAAGGTCCGTTGCGAACCCCAAATTCGCTCCCAAATGTGAAGGCCCCTTCACAATCACTGCTGTCCTATCTCCCATTACGTACCAACTCCAACTTCCTCAGACATGGAAGATCCACAATGTGTTCCATGCTTCCTTGTTATCGCCCTATTGCGAAAACAACGTACGTGGCCGGAACTTCCCTCAACCACCTCTGGAACTAATAGAAGGTGAAGAACACTTTGAAATAGAATGCATCATACGGCATCGCAGTCACCCGTCGGCACGCCACTATCTGATCCACTGGAAAGGGTACTCCACAAAAGAAGACTCTTGGCTTCCTGAAATGGAACTTCAATCAGCCCTCGAAATCCTTGCCACATATAAAAAGTCCCACCGCTCTGCATTCCCCCCCAAACGCCAATAAATCGCCTTTCACTACACCACCACACACCCAGCAAGAATGTCTACCCCTCCTGCTTACTCCTCTACCGCCAACCTTGCCAACATCACTGTCCCTGTCTTTGGTCGTCACCTGGCCAACATCTCCGAGGACAACGACATCCTCCTTTCCCTCATGCTCTCTGACCCCGGCTACGCCCTCCACCTTGATCGAGTCCTAGACACTGACTCCCCCCTCGACTGGCTGGTTCGTGCACATGGCCATACATTGGCTTTGGAAGCCTTCCTTGACTATGCCCTTTCCCTGACCGAAGAATCCCCCATCCCTAACATGGCCCTAGCTGTGACCATCACTCGCACCAACCTAGTGCAACTCAAGAATCACGTCATCGCCGCACTAAACCAGCTATCCATGATAAGTCTTTGCAGGGACATTGACCAAGTACTCCAAACCCGCTCCTCTGCCTCCATCACTCTTCCCCCACCCCCCGGCCTTCCCCTCCCTGTACACCCACCCCGCCTCCACATGCCATACCCCACAACCCCCTTTGCATCTTCCGGACCCCTCACTGAGGCAGAACTTGCTGCCTGTCAAGCCACAGACCCCTGCCCCCACCCTAACCCGGAGCTTCCGGAGCTTATGTGCACCCAAACCAACCCCATCCTTCCCCACTCCCATGCTCGGTTTGAAGACACGTGCTTCCTGTGTCACCATCTAGGTCATCAAAGGAAGGACTGTCAGCTTTACCAATGCCCCCACTGCGTCACCTGGGCCCCAGGACACCCCCAAAGTTGTTGCCCCCTCCACCGCTGTCCAAACCGCCGAACCTCCCACTCCTCATCCTCATCCTCTTCCAACTGCTGTTCTCGTCACATGTCTCTTGGTTCCATCCTTCCTGTCCACCCAGAACCATCCAACACTGGAGCCATGATCACCCCATTCACCTTCCTCCCTGACCGAGAACTGACCTCCGCCGAAACCTGTAGGCTATTAGGTCAACGACCTTCCACCCCTCCCTTTGCTCCCCCACCCACAAGAGACGTTGAGGACGATACGGCCGACCCCATCTTGGACTATGGCAACTATCACAACTTCCACGACGTAGAAGCACGTGCAAACATGTGTGATTCCCCCAAAGGGCACGGTTTTGATGACTTCTAATAGTCCTTGTGGCTACTTTGGACATAATAGGGGGATAATGTTACGATTCACCTCTTTTTCCCTATCTTCTCATGGACACCATTTCCATTTCCTCTATGATGACTCATTTCTTACACATTGGCTGATTACTCATCACTTGCCAGTCATTGTTTCCTCTTACCCAGTAGCGTTTCTCTCTCTGCTTAGTTATACTTCTTCAACGTTGTTCTAATGACATTCCTTTCCTATCTCAACAATAGTTTTCTTTCTTACACTTGGTCCGTGTGCCGTTTCCTCTTCCTTAAATATGAGTCGCACACACATGTATTTCCCAAGCTATTTCTACTTGACAATACATCAAGTCGATCGCCTACTTCGAGTTTGTCTTGTCGTTCGCCTAGCCTTTCTTCTCGACAACCCTCCTCCACCACATCTTGCTGCTCTCCAGGTTCCATCCTAGTCAGGCTTACGCCTCTAGTGTTCTCCGCATCCAGTCAAGCCTACACTTCTGCTGACATTGTCCACCCAGTCAAGTCTATGCTCGCTCCTACCTGGGTCAAGCATAAAAATAGTTAGGTATCATCAGGCAGGCATGACTGCCTGTTCAAGGGGTGCCATTGTTGGGTGTGGGACATAGTAGCATTTCAAACTTTGTTGGTGTTTATATGCAGCTTGCCTTTATTTCCTGATTTCCCTCAGTTGTTCACTCAAACACTAAGGTTTGATACCATCTAGAGTTGATAGCCTGTGGTGTGGCTGAGTCATATCAAATGAGGTTGTATGTGAGTAACAAGTGCCATATACTGTATGTTCAACCCTTGACTTCTTACTTGATGGACTCTGTTTACACCCTCTCACTCCTCTGCTACACTCTCATTCTATGGATTATCTCTGCACCTCTGTTAAGACCAGGTTCTTTGAGGGTGAGAGTCTAGAGTTAGATCAGAGCAGAGGTACTGGGTAGGTATGGAGTTGGTTGGAGGGAGTGAGGACTCTTGACATAGGACTTATGTGTTGCATCCTTGTATTTGTGGTCCTCAAGGGTCAGAGGGTCAGAGGGTCAGAGGAGAGTCCAAGGACTCAAATGTAAGAAAGAGAGAGAGGATTCAAAGGAGACTATGTTGATATTTGAACTAAGATGCTATATCATAATTACATGGGTTTATATACATCAGAGTAGCATTGAATTCATAAAACAGAACAAAGTGTAGCTGGAGGAATGTACATTAGTAATATGGAACAAGGGAGCTGAATAAAACAGAAGGAAAAATGCTGAATTACTAGAGCTATGCTATGCATAGATCTATTGGGGGAAACAAGAAGCGGAGCTAGTACTAAAAAGGTAATATAAAGTGGATACAGAAAACAATAGGAGACAAATGGAGTTATGGGTAGGTCCAAAGGTCATGTGACCAGAGGTTGCAGAGAAACACCTGGAGTTTGTAAGTGGATGAGTCCAGAGTTTGGAGTTGGACTCAGTCAAAGGGTGGCATATGACAACCCCCTATGATCCATCCTTGCACCTCCACTCTGAAATTAAGACATAACAGTGCATAAGGATATGAGACATAAGTCCTGTGCCAAGTCCTACCTCCTCTAATCTCATATATTATGGTTGAGCTATGTAGCTCTGAGATGTTTGGGATGGAAGTGGATGACCATGTTGAATTGGGAGAGGAACTCTGATCATTGGGCCTGCCAGTGGGTGAGGAGTTTCGTTGTAGCAAAGTACTCAAGGTTCTTGTGGTCTGTGATGACATTTACCAGAGAAGCGGAGCCTTCTAGGTAGTGACACCAGATCTGGAAAGCCTTGTGGATAGCTAGTAGCTCCTTGTTGTGGGTGTCATAGTTGAGTTCAGTGGAGTGAAGCATCCTGGAGTAGTAGCCAATGGGGTGGATTTCCTCATTCACACAACAGATAGAGAGGATACCCGTGATTGCATAGTTGGAGGTGTCAGTTTCTACAATAATAGGAGCATCTGGAACCCAATGGATGAGAATAGGAGCAGAGGTGAAAGCCTCCTTGAGGTTGCAGAAGGCAGTTCCGCAGGTGTTGGAAAACTGCCATGGAGTACCCTTGCGGGTGAGACGAGTGAGTGGAACAATGATGTGTGAGTAATTGTGAATAAAACACCTATAGAAATTTGTGAAGCCAAGGAAGGACTGAATGTCTCAGACCTTCTGAGGTTCTGGCCAATCCTTGATAGCTTTGACTTTCTCGGTGGACATGGTCAGTCCGGCCAGAGATAGGATGTAGCCAAGATATTTGGTGGTGTCCATATGGAACTCACATTTTTTGGGCTTGGCATATAGTTCATGTTTCTGGAGACGACGGAGAACCTCCCAGACATGCTCCTTATGAGCAGCCTTGTCTGAGGAGAAGATTAAGATGTCGTCCAAGTAGACTATAATGTAGACATCTAGTAAATCAGCAAAGATAGTGTTGATGAACCGCTGGAATGCTGCAGGGGTGTTTGTAAGTCCAAAGGGTATCATGAGCCATTCATAAGACTCATATCATGTGCAAAACAACGTTTTCCATTGTTGCCCTCGGTGATCCAGACAAGATGGTAGGCATGCCAGAGGTTGATCTTGGTGTAGATGTTGGTACAGCTCGGAGTGTCTAGGGGGTCGGAGATGCAGGGAAGTGGGTAGTGGTCTTTCTTCGTGATTCTGTTGAGTCCATGGAAGTCGACACAAAGTTGGAGAGAACTGTCCTTTTTGCAGACAAACAGGACTGGAGCAGCGTGAGCCAAGGAGGAGGGGTGAATGAAACTGTTAGCAAGGTGCTTGTCCAGGAACATGTGGAAGGACTCTAGCTTGGAAGCAGAGAGTGAGTACAGGGTACCTAAAGGAGGTATAGCACCTTCCTCAAGATTGATCTTGAGATTGTGTTCATGGTGTGGAGGAAGCTGTGAAGCCTTACTCTTGCTGAACATATCTGTGAGGTCATGGTACTCCAGAGGAATTCCGGAGAGGTCAATCTTCTTGGAGGTAGCAGAAGTGCGGAGGTCAGACTTCTTAGGTCAAAGCTGCATGCTAAACTGGATGAAGCCCTGAAGGTGACAGGCCAGTGCAAAGGCAGGGGCACTGACAAGCGTGATTGGTGGGGCTGCACAGTCTTGGAAGTGAAGGGGAGTGGGGGACAGGATAGGGATAGGAGCAGAGGGTGGAGGTGGGGGAGTAGGCAATGTTGGAGGTGCCGTAGGAGGTAAGTCCATAGGTGGTGGAAATGAGCTCGGGGTTGCAGGCATGGTTTGCTCAGGTGCACAGAAAGAGATACTGCTGGAAACCCAGTCAATCAATGGATTGTGGTGGGCCAGCCAGTTGTGTCCTAGAACAAGAGAGTAGGATCCATCTAGTGGAGTGACATAGAATGTTATCGGAGTGATATCACTGGACTTGAAGCGAATTGACAGGTCAATTGCTTGGGTAATGGTGGAATTGGTTGTCCCATCAAAGAGTCAGAGTTGAAGTGGAGGGACAGAATAAGGGGAAAGTCCATGATCATTAACGAAAGAAGTGTCTATAAAACAATTGGAGGAGCCTGAGTCTACAAGTGCAGAAAATGAGGGGATGTCATAGGATAAGATGGAGATGGAGGGCATGAGAGAGCAGGGATTGGAAAGAGCGGACGCATTGAGATGAACCTCCTTAGGTGCATGGGCAGAGTCAACACAACCTCAATTCTGTGTGGAGTCATCAAGGTTGTGGACTATTTTTTTGCCTCTGTGCTGGAGACCTCTGGTTTGGCTTCCAGAGGAGTGGTCTGAGCAGCATGGGCCTTGGATGCTCGGGAGGAGGACTTAGGGCAGTCCTTTGCCATGTGGCCATCCTGGCCATAGAATATGCAGAGCTTGTTGTTGAAACAGCACTTGCACTTGGCTGCAGTGAATTTGCCATCCTTGCCCAACTTCAACAAAAGGTTGGGCTTGGAGCTGGAGGAAGAGGAGCTGGAGGTAGTGTTACTGGCAGGCTTGAAGTCCTTTGAGCCGGAGCTCTTGGACTTGTCAGAGGTGCAGATAGAGTCGGATGATGATGATGAAGAGTTGGACTTGCTGCTCTTTGGTGGCTGGTTCCTGGAGTTGGGACCAGACACCCTATTCACCCAGTTGACCTCCTCCTTGTGCTTCCAGTAGCAATGGTCAATCTGCTGCATGAGAGTGCAGAGGTTGTAGAGGTTGCTGGGCTTGCCTTGATGAGACAGCTCATCCTTGATTCGGTCAGGTAGTTCATTGTAGAAGCTATGGTGAAGCACACCAGGACCCCATTCCTGGACTTGGCTCACCAGCCTGTTCCAATGGACTATATAATTGGATATCTGCTGTGTGTCCTTCATGTGGAGGTGCTCAAGTTGAGCCTCCACATCTGCAACAGGATTGTGTGGGCCAAAGTTTGACTGGAGCTCGAAGAGGAAAACCTCCCAGCTATCCATTCAAAGCAGATGGAATTGCAGAGGGGCTGCTTTGAGCAGGTCCAGTTCAAAGTACTTGAGGGCCACATCCTTCAGGTAGAATTGAGCGAATGTAATCTTTGCACGTTCTCAGTGGAAGGCCTTGGGGTTTGCTTGGAAGTTCAACTCACACTGAACTACGAAAGGGCAGAGCTTTTTGGGGTCCAGACCGTCAAATGGATCTGGTTCCCAGACCTTGGTTTTGTTTGCAGTGTCAGATGACTGGCAGCAGAGTGCCTGCCACATCATGTCTCAGATGGCATCCATGAGCTGGTTGAAGGGCTCAAAGCCCAGAGGTATGTCATTGGTGTCATTGTCATCTTTATTGAGGAAACCTTGCTTCAGATCTTCCAGTTCTAAGTTGGAAGGATCAGAGTTATCAGATGGAGACTCATCACCTGGGCCATCTGGATCCATAGGGGGCAGTGCAAATGGGTCTTCTTCAATTTCTTCAATGTGTGACTCTGGTAGTGGAGTCAGCAGGGATGTGTAGGGGCTGTAGGGTGTGACACAACAATGATGAGTGGAGAAGATGGATGGAATGGTGTCTCTCTGCACTGTGGGGTTGGGAGGTCAGCAGGGCATGGAGGAGATGGAGGGGTTGGCATCTTCTTGAGCCATAAGGCTAAAGAAGTCACTAGGGATAGTGTGAGTAGAGCTGAAGGCTGACTCCAGCTGCTTGCAACAAGTGGTAGTGTGGGACATCTATGAAAAAGAGATGGGAGTGAGTGAGTACAAGTATGAGTTTGAATATACTGTTAAACTTGGATCCTCCTGGAGGGGAGTCCGGAGTGTCAGAGTGTCAGAGATACTGAGGGAGTATGGGCAAGTCAAAGAGGGGTGAGGACTCTTGGCACAGAACTTATGTGTTGCGCCCTTGTACTTGTGGTCCTCGGAGTTGGAGGTCAGAGGAGAGTCTTAGAGACTCAAGTGCAGGAGGTCAGGAGGAAGTTAAATCAATATTCAAACTGAAGTATCTACAGCGAATATTACAGGGTTTATATACTCCAGAGTTACACTGGATTGCTAAGCTGAAACGGAGGGTTACTGGAGTATTACAAATATTAGTAAGATGGAACTAGGAGATGAGTAAGACAGGAATGTATATACTGGAGTACCAGAGCTGTGTGAAGCACAGGTCTATTAGGAGGGAACAAGAAGTGAAACTAATACAAATGGAGTAAATAAGAACAAAGATATACAAAAGAGGAATGAAAATGGTCCGAGGATCAGGTGATCTGAGGATAGGAGAATAACTCCAGAGTTGGTGTGGAGTTGGAGGCCAGAGTTGGACTTGTGAAAAGTGGCATATGACAGGAGGAAGGCATGGAAGATGTTGTGTATTTTCCATGTGGGCGGTAGGCGAAGGCGATAGACTAGTGGTGATAGTACCTGAGAGATTTTGAAGGGTCCCAAGTGTTTGGGTGCTAGTTTCCTGGAGGGGTATGTGATATGGTGGTTGGAGGCCTCTAGCCAGACCTTATCTCTGACTTTCCAGGAAGTGAAATATTGGGTGGATCTTTCTGTCATGATCCAATAGGCTGAGTTGTACACTGTGAGGGCTTCATCACAAGCCTTGTCAAGGAGGAAGAGGTGTTTTTTGAGGGTGGGGAGGAATGTCTTTCTGAGTGGTGGATAGGAATAAGGTTCATAGCCAAGAAGGAGGGAAAATGGGGAGACCTTTGTGGAGCTGTGTGGCATAGAGTTGTGATGAAATTTGGCAGTAGTGAGGAGATCCGGTCAAGATGTGGGATTATTGCCACAGAATATCTGAAGGTAAGTTTCAACTTCTTGATTGATCTGTTTGGTCTGGCCATCAGACTGTGGGTGATAGGTGGTGGAGAGGTGGACATCATATTGAAATAGGTGGGTGAGTTCCTTGGCAAAGGTGGACACAAACTGGGGACCATGATCAGAGATGATGGAATCATGGAGATTGAATTATTTGAAGATGTGGTGGAAAAAGAGTGAGGCAACACCCTGAGCATTAATGGTTTTGGAACAGGAACAAAGAATCACCTCCTTTGAAAGGCCCTGGTCAACCATGACCAACAAGGAATCATGTCCCTAAGCAAGAGGAAGGTCAGTGATTAAATCCATGAATAGTTGTTTAAACAGAAGGACAGTGGTGGAGATGATGGGGGAGAGCAGGGGTATGGTGGGGTGGGTGTTAACCTTGGACGATTGACAGATGGCACAACCTGCAATGAAGGAGTTGATGAAGGTAGCCAGACTAGGCCACCAATAGTCCTGTTTGACCAATGATTTGATGTAAAAGTGGCCTGCATGGCCAGGAGTGGAAGAGTCATGGAGCATGTAAAGAAGGGCAGATCAGTTGGCCAGTGGGACATACATGTGGTCCTTGTAGTATAAGTGACCAGTGTCAAATGTCCAGTGTGGAGTGAGGAAAGAGGGGGGAGCCCTCTTGAACACTGCAAATGACTCTGAGAATTAGGAGGTCAGACAGGGAGGATGACTGGATGTGGCAGGAAAGGGTAAGATCTAAGGCATTGATCACAACTGGGTTAGGGACAATAGGGGCATCAAAGTTGTTGGAGGAGGTGTTGACAAGATCTTTCTGCAAGAGGGTGTCAGCCAGTTCCATTTTGGTCCTGGGCATGACTTGCCAGATAATATTGAAGTCCTGTAAAAAGAGTGATCAGCAGGCCTGTCTGCAAGAGAGTTTCTGGGGGTCCTTGATATAGGAGAGGTTTTTATGGTCTGTGACTATGGTAACTGGGTGGGCTGTGCCCTAGAGGTATTGGCGCCATTCTGTCAGAGCAAGAATGACTGCAAGGAGTTCTTAGTCATAGATGTTGTAGTTGTGTTCCGCAGAACTGAAGGTGTAAGAGAAGTATGCACATGGGTGGGGGTCTCCATTGATGTCTGCTTGCATAAGAACTGCTCCAGCTGCAATGAGGGAGGCATTGGACATGATAGAGAATAGTTTGGCAACATCAGGTATGAAAAGAATAGGGGTGGAGGAGAAGATCAACTTGAGCCAGTCAAAAGCATGTTGCTGGAGGCTTGTCCAGGCCCAGGGCTCATTCTTCTGGGTGAGGAAATTCAAAGGGGCAACAATGTTGGAGAAATCCAGGATGAATTTCCTATAGAAGTTGGCAAAGCCCATGAAAGAGTGAACACCCTTGACAGTGGAGGAAGGCTTCCAATCCTGGATAGCCTTCAGCTTCATGAGATCCATTTTGATCTTGCCTTGTCCTATGACAAGACCAAGGTACTCCATACGAGGGGTGTTGAAGGAGCATTTCAAGAGTTTAAAAGATAGTCCATGCTTGCAAAGATGTTGCAAGACATGGCGGATGTGTTCATGATGGAGGACAACATTGTCTGTGGTGTGGATTCCAAGATTGTTCATATAGATCTTAAGCCATCTTTCTCCAATTATATTTATGAAAATATTGTTCATGAAAGCTTGGAAAGTAGGGGGGGGATTGTTGAATCCAAAGAACATGACAGTGGGTTCAAAGAAACCAAGCAGTGTGATGAATGCAGCTTTCCATTGGTCCTCCTCACAGATGTGGATGTTGTTATTGTTATGATTCACCCCTTTCTTTTCCTTTTTTCTCATGGACACCACTTTCTCTTTTTATGATGACTCATTTCCCACCCATTGGCCAACTCACTCATCATTTATCTGTCATCATCTCCTTCTACCCAGTAGCATTTCCCTCTCACACTTAGCCATGTTTCTTCTATGACATTCCACATCATTTCCTTCCTATCTCAATGATAGTTCCTTTTTACATTCCTGGTTTGTGTGCTTTTCCCTTTTGCTTAAATATGAGTCACACGCACATGTACACTCTAAGCTAGTTCTACCTGGATTTACCTAGTAATCCATTTAGTCTTGCAATGTTCAATCTGTTTGATCGTTTGACTAGCCTCACTCTCAACCATCCTTCATCTCAACTCCCAAGTCAACCCTCAAGTCAAGCCTATGCTTCTTGGGCATTCCATATTCTAGTCAGACTTACGTCTCTAGGATATTGTCCCTTGTATCCAGGTCTATGCTCACCCCTATCTGAGTCAAGCATAACAGTTATAGCCCCAATGAACATTGAATTTAGTGAAGAGTGTGGACTCCTTTATGTCGTTGATGAGTTCTGGAATGAGGGGGAGTGGGTAGGCATTGTGGATGGTGTGAGAGTTTAAGTATTGGTAGTCCTGACAGGGGTGAAGGGATCTGTCCTTCTTAGGTATGAAAAAGAACAGGAATGCTTGGGGGGATTTAGATAGGATGATCTGTCCAGTCTTCAGGTGTTTCTTGATGAAGGCCTTGCAGGCTTTGTGTTTGGCAGGGTTCAGTGGGTAGACTTTGGCAATCTTAGGGACAAAGGAGGGTTTGAGCTCAATGACGTGGTCATAGGAGTGGTGTGGGGGGAGTTTCTCATGGGTCTTCTCCAAAAAGATGTTGTTGAAGTCCTTGCATCATTCCAGAATTTCCTGTTCCTTGGGGGCATTTTCCTGAGTAAGCTGGGTGATGATGGTGATCTTGTCTACGTCAACCAAGAGGGAGTACTATTGGTTGTAAAGTTCAGTGATTTCCTGATTGACATCTAATCCAAGATATCAGATGAGGTATCATTGCAGGGTATAGAGTTCATTATCAATGGGGTGAGAGTTGCAGGGGAGAGTGATATGGTTGGCAGCCTAGTCAATGTGTGGGTTCCATTTCTGAAGCCATGGCATTCTGAGTATGATCCATTGTTGTTTGAGACTAAGGACCATCAGTTCTTCTTCGTCATTGGTGGAGGGGAACTTGAGAGTGACCTGGATCTTTCATTGGATTGTTCCCTTAGCATTAGTGGTTCCATCCATGTTGTGTGTGATGATTGGCTGAGGGAGATGTTGTAGGGGAAAGTCAGCTTGTGTGAGAAGTCTGATGTCAATGAAGTTTCTGGTAGCTCTGGAGTCGATGTGTTACACATAGTATCACAAACAAGATTTGGAACGACAGGAGTGGCCGACATTCAATCTGAAGGTAATGATGACAGAGGGCGCTGATGTCTAAAGGTGAGCAAAGGGGATTTGTAAGGGGGAGGCCTTAGAACACACAGAGCACTTCAGTAGCATGCAGAGGCTAATAAAAGTCCGGGAGGATGTTCAAGACACAACGCTAGTATTGCGAAGATCAAGAATGAGGACTATTGTATATGCAGTGATGGTATAAATATCCTATTATATGTAAGCAGTGGAAACCGATAGAAGCGGATGGAACTACTGCAGATTGGCTAATATGTATGAGTAACGTGAGAAGGGGATGGGGAGACGATGCTGCTGTGAGAGAAGCGGAAGAGGAGATAGGCTGTCCATGGAACATACGAGAATTTTAAGGAATAAGTCCAGGGCCTGGTCTGGTAGGATCTGAAAGAACAGTGTCAGGCCAGAAAGCAGGATAGAGACACTGCCGGGTTAGTGATATGATGAACAAGTAATGTTCCCAGCAGGGGCCAGTGTTATGTATAGTGTTGCAAACAAGGAGATTTGGAACGTCAGGAGCAACCGAGGTTCAATCTGAAGGTGCAGACGACGGGTCGGTCGTCAGGTCGAAGGTAGACGAAGGAGGTTCACAAGGAATCACCTTGGAACTCACAGAGCACTTCTGTAGCATGTAGTGGCTAGTAGAAGTCTGGGAGTTGGTTCAAGACACAATGCTAGATTGTGCAGATCAAGAATGCCTCTACAATACATGCAGCGAAGTATTAAATACTGAGTCGTACATAAGCAGTAGAAGTCCAAAGAATCGGAAGGAACTACTGTGGATTGGCCAATACGTATGAGTCAATGGGAAGGAAATGGGGCGATGATGCCATTGTGAGAGAAATGATGGAGGAGGTAAGCTGTCCATGAAACGTACACGATAATCAAGAGTAAAGCCTGGGGCCTGTTCTGGTAGGATCTGAGGAAACAGTGTCAGGCCAGAAAGTGGGATATAGGAACTGCTGGGTCAGCAACACTATGAAGAGGTAATGTTCCCAGCAGGGGCTGGGGTCAGAATAGGCAAAGAAAAAGAGAAAAACAGAATGTTGCAGCAGTACAACTGTAACACCCAGGGTCGGAGTAAGCAAAGGAAAAGAGGAAAACAGAGGTGCACAGCAACACAATCGTAACACAATGAGGGCAAAGGTGTCAATGGTTTTTCCTAATGCTTGTAACTTTATGGGGACAAGAAGGGTTCATTTATTCAGCAAAGCTACAAGTACATTGGAAATCAATAGAAAAGGAGATGTCAAGGTGGCTTCCTGTTCTAAAAATCTAAAGTGTTGATGGTGGCCACAAATGTGTTTTCTTTGGGCATTTCCTTGAAGCAGACCTTGAGGATCTGGAGGACCTCATCCTTATTCTTACCCTGAGTTTTCAGGGTATTGAGATAGGCATTAATGACAGAGGGGGTGGAAGAAGTTGATGTGGTGGAGGTGATGGGGACGGGGGTGGTTTCAGTGTTACAAATGTTTTGAGGGTGGCAAGAGGTGTTATGCATAGCGTTGCAAATGAAGATCCAGAACATTGGATGCGACCAAGGTTCAATCCGAGGGTGTGGACAACAGGTCGGTCGTCGGGTCGAAGGTATACAAGGGAGGTTCTCAAGGAATTGCCTTGGGACTCACAGAGCACTTCTGTAGCGTGCAGCGGCTAGTAGAAGTCTGGGAGGTGGTTCAAGACACAACACTAGATTGCGCAGATCAAGAATGGGGGCTAGTGTACATGCAGCACGAGTATAAGTACTCAAACGTACGTAAGCAGATAGAACCCGATGGAAACGGGAAGAACTGCTACAGATGACCACATATGCATGAGTCAATGGGAAGGAAGTGGAACGATGACGCCATTGTGAGAGAAGCGGTGGAGGAGTGGAGCTGTCCATAGAATGTACTAGAAGGTTATGGGATAAGTCTGGGGCCTGTTCCGGTAGGATCCAAAGGAACGGTGTCAGGCCAGAAAGTGGGATAGAGAAGCTGCTGGGTCAGTGATATTACAAACAGATAGTGTTCCCAGCAGGGGCTGGGGTCGGAATAAGCAAAGGAGAAGAGGAAAACGGATTGTCGCAATAGCACAACTGTAACAAGGGGGAGCAGGTGCCAGGGTGCTTAAGGCACTATGGCACTGTTCAGCATTGTGACCTTTCTTGTGGCAGTGGAAGCAAAGGTCTTCTTTGACGCATTTGGCATGTTCAGTGGGGGTAAGTTTGTTAAGATGGATAATGTCAATGTTTATCACATTGGAATTGGTGAAGGAGGGGTATTGAGTCAAGGAGGGGGGAGAATGCCCCTTCTAAAGAGCTTCCATGCAACCTAGATGGGTGTGGAAAGCCTTGGCTTTGGCAATCCAGTCTGTGATGGTAGTGGGGATCTTTTCAATACCTAGGATCATTAGGGCAATGCGAGAGTTGATTCCAAGTGCAAAGATATCAATGAGGATCTCTTGGTCTGTCATCCCGGCCTCAGAAGCCAGGTTCTGGAAATCAGTGATGTACTTTTGGAAGCCATCATCAGTGACACCTCCAGAGGTGTGAATGGACTTCTGTTTGAGCTTGGTGAGCTCATGGTGGGTGGTGGTCTTAATGTTAAAGGGGTAGAAGGTGGACTCAAAGTTAGTAGCCAGCTTCTCAAAGGTCTTCTTAGCAGCAGCAATGTTGGTGGCAGCCATGAGGTCATATCACATTTTAGAAAGTGATACACCCTAACCCTTACTCATTTTGTTCAGGATGGTCATGACCTTGGCCTCATCCAAGACATAGAGTGTGGGATTGATAGCGAAGTATGCATGCATGGCCTTCATCCAGCACATGGTGTTGGCAGGTTCTTCAGAGAAGTCAGTGGGTAGGGCTGCTTTGAGCTTAGTGGTGGAAGACATGAGGGGTAACTGGGGTGGGGTAACTTGGATAGGACTGGAGGTATGAGTGGACAAAGGTGTGATGGGCAAAGAGCTGGGATGGGTCAACAAGGGAAAGCCTGGGAGCTGGGGTTTGTGGGTGTGGGGTATGTGACATACAAGGGGCAGAGTCTTTGTCATCCAACTACGGAGGACAAAAGTGTGAGATTCTTGAAGGGTGGGCTATGGTGGACAAAGGTGGGTTGGTCCTGCTCCATAATAGGAGGAATGAAGGGAGATTCTTGATCTTTTGTTACACAGAGTGTTGCAGAGGAGATCTGGAATGACAGGGGTAGCCAATGTTTAGTCCAAAGGTGAAGTGGAGTGGCAAGGAAAGCTAACACTCAATCCAAGGGTGATGTGAAGGTGGCGAAAGGGGTTCTCAAGGGAAAGACCTTGGAACACATAGAGTGACTCAATAGCATGCAGAGGCTAAGAGTGATCCAAAGGTGATGGTTCAAGATATAACACTAGTATTGTGTAGATCAAGAATGGGGTCTACTGTACATGCAATGTGGGTATATATACTCATATAATATATAAGCAGTGAAATGTGATGGAATTGCATAGAAGGACTGTGAAGTAATACATACATATGAGTAAGATGGGAATAAATAGGAAGATGGGGCCATTGTGAAAGAGGTGACTGGAAAAGGGAGCTGTCCATAGTAATGATCAAGAAAGAAGTCCGGACCCCTTTTGGTAGAAACTGAAGGAACAGTGAGGGGTTAGAAAGAGGCATACAAATGCTGCTGGTTTAGTAAGACAATGAATATATAATGCTCCCAGCCAAACTGTTACGCTTGACTTGGGTAGAGGCAAGCGTAGACTTGGCTAGCGAGACGACATTGTTAAAAGTGTAGGCTTGACTAGACGCAGGGATATCTAGAGGTGTTGACCAGACTAGAACAGGGGATGTGAGGTCCAGGAGAACGAGGAGTCAAGGAGGGCGGCTAGGCGAATGACAAGACAAACTCGAAGTAGGTGATCAGCTTGGTATATTGCCAAGTAGAAATAGCTTAGGATATACATGTGTGTGCGATTTGTATTTAAAGAGAAGGGAAAAGTGCACAGACCAAGTGTGAGAAAGGAAACTATTGTCAAGATAGGAAAGGAACGTTGTGAAACAACGTCGAAGAAGTATGACTAAGTAGAGAAAAAAATGCTATAGGATGGGAGGAGATGATGACTAGTGAATGATGAGTAATATCGGCCAATGGATAGGAGGTGGGTCATTGTAGAGGAAAAGGAAACAGTGTCCATGAGAAGAAGGTGAAAAAGGGATGAATCATAACACAAACTCTAGGTCTAAATAGAAAAAAAAAAAAACAAATGCACACAGTAGCACAACCATAACAGAAGTCCAGAATATTGAGCAACAGGCACAGGAGCTCAGTTCTATTAATGGATATGTTAACAAATTTTTTATTTAATTATTGCAAGAATTTGAAACTTCCAGCCAAAGCAAAAGGTATATTTGGTGGTAAAGCAAAGGATGGTTGAATATAATAATGTCTTGATGATGAGCCAATTTGATGTTGATCTTGCTCAATTTGTCTAGCAGCACTTTATACATGGTGAGGGAATGTGGAAGAGCTTGAAATAGCCATAATATTCAAATAATAAATACCACATTATTTTATATAGATTATATTATGTGCCCATATTTTTGTTTGAATTTTAACTGGATTTTAACCTCAAAATAAGTAATAAATCCAATAGTAGTGTAATATGCAGTGGTCTAAAGAATAATGCATTAGCAAAATCCATTTGCACCTTTTAATAGCCATTTTACACTCACAATGTGTAATATAGGATTGCAGGGGAAGGGTTTGATAGCAATCACTCAAGGAAACTTCAATTTGATTGAAATGGCAGCCTTATACATACATATTGTAATTTGGCTTAGGTTTTGTAACTTTATGTAACTTGAGTACCTCCTTCCCCCATATAAGTCACAATCATTTATTTGGTTGTGTTTGCCATGGTGTACAAGGGGCATGAGTTTAGGTGTCCACTAAATTATGTTTTAGGCATTTTTGAACTTCATCATGCATGACTTCAATTAGTATCATTAGCAAACTTTTGTTACTGTACATTTGTAGCTAATACTTTACATACATTACATACTATACACCTACCTACCATTAGCAAACCACATGGCAATATATATGTTACAAATGATAGGAACAATAATTCCTTGGCCCCTGACAGAAGAGCTATGACCTTTTAAATGATATAAACAGACATATGTGTATTTTTCTCTCTTTTCTATTCTTTCTTAACTAATATAGACATATGACACTTTATTTTCACTCTTGTTATAGTTGACCCCAATGGACTTATCTCTTATCTTTGACATTGTGTCCAGTTGTCATATGCTGCCCTTCAACTAAGTCCAACTCCAAACTCTGGACTCATTCACTTCTGACTCTGGATGTTTCTCTGTGACCTCTGGTCACATGACCTTTGGACCTACCTGAAACTCTATTTGTCTTTTATTGTTCTCCATATCCACTCTGTGTTATCTTTTTAGTACTAGGTTCACTTCTTGTTTCCCCCAATAGACTTGTGCATAGCACAGCTCCAGTAATCCAGCATTCTCTCTTTCATTTTACTCAGCCCCTTGTTCCATCTTACTAATGTACATTCCTCTGGCTATACTTATTACAGTTGTATTATTGTGTGCCTCTATTTTCCTTTTCTTGTTCACTTACAATGACCTGGACCTTCACTGGGAACATTATCTCTTCATTGTATTACTAACCTGGCAGTTTCTCTATCCTGCTTTCTGACCCAACACTGTTCCTTCTGATCCTACCAGACCAGGCCCCAGGCTTCCTTCATGATTATCTCATATGTTCCCATGGACAGCTTATCTTCTCTGCCACTTCTCTCACAATGGTGTTGTCACCCCACTTCCTCTTATGTTACTCATACGTATTGGTCATTCTGCAGTAGTTCCATTTGCTTCCTTTACATTCTACTGCTTACATACACTGGGGTATATATACCATCGCTGCATGTACAATACTCCTTATTCTTGATCTATGCAATACTAGTGTTGTATTTTGAACCACTCCTTCAGATCTCTATTAGCCTCTGTGCACTATTGAGTTGCTCTGAGTGTTCCAAGGCTTTCCCCTTGAGAATCCCCTTTACCTGTCTTTGCTATTACCTTTGGACTGAACGTTGACCACTTCTGCTATTCCAGATCTCCTTTGCAACACTTTGCGTAACAATATTCCATTCCATCTTATGAATTTGATGCTACTCTGTTGTATATAAACTCCTGTAATTACAGTGTAGCACTCCAGTTTGAATATCAATATAGTTTCCTCTGAATTCTCTCTCTCTCTTTCTCTCTTACACTTGAGTCTTTGGACTCTCCTCTAACTCTCTGATCCTCCAACCCTCAAGGACTGCAAGTACAAGGACATGACACATAAGTTCTGTGTCAAAAGTCCTCACCCCCTCTGACCAACTCTATATCTACCTGGCACTTCCACTCTAACCTAACTCCAGACCCTCACACTTGGAGGACCCAGTTTTAACATCAGTGTACAGCCTTTATCTCTTATTCATATCATGAGGCTGTGCCTTATCTCTATGTGCTTCTCTTTTATGCTTTATGCCTTTTCTTGATACATGTATTATATGCATATTTATGCTTCTTTCTTATTTATGACTCATTGTCATATGCTGCTTTTCACAAGTCTAACTCCAGCCTCTGCTTGTTAACTCCACACCAACTCCAGTGTTATTCCTCTATCCTCAGGTCACCTGACCCTTGGACCATTTCTGTTTCCCTTTGATATATTCTTGTTCTTACTTACTCTATTTGTATTAGTTTCACTTCTTGTTTTCTTCCAATAGACCTGTGCTTCATACAGCTCTGGTACTCTGGTATTCATATTTCTGTCTTATTCAGTTTCTTGTTTTGCCTTACTAATATTTGTAATACTCTGGTAATACTCCATTTTGGCTTATAAATCCAGTGCAACTCCAGATGTATATAAACTCTGTAATATTCACTGTAGATACTTTAGTTTGAATATCAACTTAACTTCCTCCTGATCCTCTTCCACTTAAGTCTCTAGACTCTCCTCTGATCTCTGACCGCCAAGGACTGCGAATACAAGGGTGTGACACATACTATTACGATCACCCTATTTTACCCCTATTTTACACTAATTTTCCTGCCTTTCTACAAGTCATATTGTATTTTCTATGCAATATCTATACTTATCCTAGCATAACAATCCTAATTTGGACCTAGCTAACACTAGTCAAGATGAATCATCAAGGCAATGCATGGCAGTGCAAATCTATGTGAACTTATGGCCACAGCATGGCACAGATAAGCACCTCATGGTAATTCTCATGTCTGACTCAGTAGTCCTGATATGGAAGGCAAATATGAAGCACAAGTTAGAACCAGTCAACACAACTCAAAAATACTGGGGCTATGCAACAAATACCAGTACACACCCTAGTTCTTGAGGTTCTATTAAATGCATGCATACTCCTCATGTCCACCAACACAGGATATCATAGATGTAGTGTATATTAGTGTATATGAATGTAAATACTAGAAAGTGTATAAAAATGCCAAGGG
This sequence comes from Phylloporus cf. tubipes, assembly GCA_038094315.1. Classification (NCBI taxonomy): domain Eukaryota; kingdom Fungi; phylum Basidiomycota; class Agaricomycetes; order Boletales; family Boletaceae; genus Phylloporus; species Phylloporus cf. tubipes. The sequence goes on from JBBPTZ010000015.1 coordinate 86,851, forward strand.
CAAACACTAGGGCTTTCCTTAGTCTTGTTCTCTTGGAATTTCCTAGCCATCTTGCTAGCATGATTTCTGCTTAAAGTACTAGGCTTACTACTTGCTCTGGTAAGTGATCAGTTTCTAGAGACTAGTCATTTTACATATGTCCTGCACCAAGAGTCCTTGCCTCTCTCTGACCTGCTCTGTACCCCCTCAGTATCTTTGCTATTCTGAAACTCTGGACCTTCTGCCTAGGAGGACCTGAGTTTAATACTCATGATCCATGCATTGAGCACATGCTATGCTTTTCTTTTGATACATGCATATATTGCATGTTATTCTTTATGCTTTCATTTCCCTTGATCCATGCATAGACTGCATGTTATATGCTTCTCATGTTTCAGATTCACATGTTGACTGCATGTCTATGCTTCCATTTCACACAGCTCTCTAAAGGCTGTTCTTCTCATGGTGATACAATAACTCCAAAAATCTTTTCAATAACTAACCTCAACACAGTGTGCAAAGCACACTGCAAACACTCATGGGAATATTGCTTAGATTTGTAGAGACCAAACAAAGTACAAATGCTGGACTACAAATAGAGCTATAAATTATGTAATTTGATCCAGATGCAGCTAAGATATGACCATTTTAAAACAGCAACACTATTGAAAGAGTTTTTTCACTTTTTAATCTTAAGGTAAAATCTTAGTACATTCAAGGTGTAATTACCCATATATGCTTGGGAAACCTAAGATATACAAGTAAACATTGTGTCTGAGTTTAAAAAGTTTCACACACCCATGTGTTTAAATTCTTTCTGTTTATATTTGATTGCAGTATGCTATGTACTAGTCACTTTAAGGCTGAGAATAGTGAATATAACTATTCCACCATCTCTATCATGGATATGTGTGGATCAATCATATATTCCCATTATTTCCACTATATTTTTAAGCTACATAATGCTACTAAAAGACATTTAACCATACATATCTTCTTTTATTTTAATAGGAGGGCACTTTTTGTATTTTTTTCATAAGGCTGGAACTATTTTCCAGGTCCTCAGATATTTACTACATGTTGTTACATAGTCTCTCTATCCATAACCATTTGCTTCTAAGCCTTTGTTGCTTTGTATTATTTCAAAATTTGTCTCAAATCTAAAAGTACCTTTATTTAATATAGGGGTCTGCTTGCTTTGTAGCCATTGTCATATAGCTATCCACAAATAAATGATGTCATATTCTTCATTGGAACCATATTATGTCATTGTACTCTTGGCAGTGTAATTTTATTAGTATCAACATATTTATGCATGCTTTGCTAGATCTAGATAAAATTAAAGCCAATTGTTTATTGATTACAGCTTTTATATCACCATTATGGTACTGCTGATGTATTGTGTTCTTAAAATGGGATAATGAGAAATATCTAGCAGAGATTTGAATACTTGATGGACACGTCTAGCTCTATAAAAAAAACACAAATCATACCTTATACAAAATAAAATTATGAATATTGTGTGAATAGAGGTTTTAACACCATTATGCAGCTTGAAAATACAAAGGAAATAATGGGAATATATGATTGATCCATACATATCCATGATAGAGGTGGTGGAATAGTTATATTCACTATTCTCAGCCTTAAAGTGACTAGTAGCATATTGCAACCAAATATAAACAGAAAGAATTTAAACACATGGGTGTGTGAAACTTTTTAAACTCAGACACAATGTTTACTTGTATATCTTAGGTTTCCCAAGCATATATGGGTAATTACACCTTGAGTTTACTAAGATTCTATCTTGAGATTGAAAAGTGAAAAAACTCTTTCAATGATATTGTCACAAACTGGTTTTCCACTGTCTTTAACTCCAGGATGGGGGCATGTCTGTTGGACGTCCAATGCTAGGAGATCTGGAGGTCTAGGAGGACCATGGGAAATCAGTCTGAAGATCTCTTGGAGTACATAGAAGTTCTATGAACCTCTGGGAGGGTACTTGAAGGTCAAGGTTGGAGTTAGCATGGGATGGGGTTGAAGAAGATAGAACTTGGTGCAGGACTTATGTGTCACATCCTTGTGCACTGTCATGTCCTAATTTTAGAGCAGAGATGTGGTGGTATATCATAGGGAGTGTGGGAATGATCCATAAGGACAGGAGTATGTTACAATTGTGTTGCTGTGCACTTCTGTTTTTCTCTTTTCCTTTGCTTACTCCGACCCTGGCCCCTGCTGGGAACATTACTTGTTCATCATATCACTGACCTGGCAGTGTCTCTATCCCACTTTCTGGCCTGACACTGTTCTTTCAGATCCTACCAGACCAGACCCTGGACTTATTCCTTAAACTTCTCGTACATTCCATGGACAGCCTATCTCCTCTTCCACTTCTCTCACAGCAGCATTGTCTTCCCGTCCCCTTCTCACGTTACTCATATGTATTAGCCAATCTGCAGTAGTTCCATCTGCTTCTATCAGTTTCCACTGCTTACATACAATAGGGTATTTATACCATCGCTGCATTTACAATAGTCCTCATTCTTGATCTTTGCAATACTAGCGTTGTGTCTTGAACATCCTCCCGGACTTCTATTAGCCTCTGCATGCTACTGAAGTGCTCTGTGTGTTCTAAGGCCTCCCCCCTATGAACCCCCTTCGCTCACCTTCAGACATCGGCGCCCTCCATCATCATTACCTTTGAATTGAATGTTGGCCACTCCCATCATTCCAGATCTTGTTTGCAACACCACATGTAACAGAGTGTAGTAGAAGAGTAAGGGAGTGCAGACAGAATCTGTCAAGTGGAAAGTCAGGGGGTGGACATGGAGAGTAGGGTTCTGCATGGGTATGGGTACCAGTGGATATAGGAGGTTGACCATTATAGATTGGCATAGTAAAAAAATAACAATAATGGAATTTAACCTGGATAATACTAACAGAACATCACTTTAGCAGTGATTATATACAAAATACTATCAAGTACTGAACAATACCTCTATTAAATGGTCTACAAATCAAAGGTACCCATGGGTAAATCCACTGTGAATATACCCATGGATATCATTTTGTCAACCCACAAAAATACCCATACCTATAGTATGGATATGGATATAGCCTCAGATATTCCAGGGTATATCCACACAGAACCCTAATGAAGAGACAGGGGGTGTTATAGTTAATATTTGAACTAAGGAGTTTATATAGTGAAGTACATAGTTTATATGTATATTTCTGGAATTGCACCAGATTTCTAAGATGGAGCAAAAGATAATTGGAATATTGCAAATGATGAATAATCCAGAATGGAAAATAATGAAGTATTAGAAATCATGAATAAGATGGATAGGGATATATACCAGAAGCCAAAGCTGTGCAAAGCACAGGCTTATCAAAAAGAGATAAAAAGCAGAGCTAATACTAAATGGATTAATTTAGAATGGAACAGAAAACAAGGAGGAACTAAAAGGGATATGGAAAGGTCCAAGAGTCAGGTGACAAGAAGATGGAGAGAAATGCCTGGAGTTGGCATGGAGTTGAGTTGAAAGTCTGGACTTGGACTTGGATGGAAAACAATACAGTATATAATAGATATTGCTATTTTAAAATGGTTATATTGTAGCCACATCTGGACCAAATTACATAATTTATAGCTCTATTTGTAGCCAAGCATTTGTACTTTGTTTGGTCTCTACAAACCTAAGTGATATTCCCATGAGTGTTTGCAATGTGCTTCACATATTATATTGGGATTAGTTTTTGAAAGGGTTTTTGGAGTTACTATATATGCTATAGCCACATATTGGTAGATCTGATACAAACATGTACATACAATAGAGTAGTATATAAAGGCCCAAGAGCTGGTCAGAGGACCTTAGTTTGTCCTTTTGGTTTCTCCCCTTTAATCAGAAAGCATTGATTTTTACTCCTCCTCTATGTCTTGTTTGAGCAGCCTATAGCATCCCATTGGGTGTCAACACCTTTATTGATTGTTGAATTGTTTCAATATAGATATAAAAGATATCTTATATGTGAGTAAGCAAGCTATACAAAATATATGATGGCTAAGTTCATAACATTTCTCTCACATGCCTTGCCTGCTCAGTTTTTAAATAGGAGTTTAACTATTTATCATATGGATCCAGTAGCTCCAGTTAAAGACCCCTTACAACTTGCAAACTGTGAGATAGTCACCTACCTGGCTTCCCAGATATTAACAATTATGTCTCAATTGAGGTAGAAAATTGATTAGAACAAATCCACAATGAATCAGCTATTTGACAATACATAACACTTATGAAGCCTGTATGACTCTTGATTTGAAACAAAGCAGAATGTTTCTCAAATTCATTTACTCAGACCAATTTTTATTCTTGAATGCAGCAAAAGAGTTATCAGGCCAATAGGCACACTTAATGGATGAAATACTTGCCATTTTTTGAAAGAAGAGTTGGTATAGTTCCATAAAGAGCAATACTAGTACTATTGCCCAGCCTGGAGTATGGCTATCACCATCTGATTGTTCTTCTCTTGCCATTAAATCTATCAAAAACCATAAGCTTTAGCTAGTAAAGTTTCTTAATAATGTACTTGAAGTTGTTGGTGAATTTTGTAATACCACTTTTTTGTGAGTCTCTTTAGTTAGTGCCCAATAATGTTGGCTCACCTTATTAATAGCTACTGGGATGTGAGATTAGCAAATTGATCCTGTGCACATAGGAAACCAGATATTATCTGCTGTTTTGAGGCTTCTGATATCCACAATCTTTACTAGAAACAAGTAGCAACATTTTGTGAAGTGAAAAACTGACTAGATGAAAAAAAGGCAATGCCAGTCATTTATGAAAATAGCTGGGAAGGTATCATGCATATTTGGAGTGTAGGATGGTTGTCATTTTGTTTCATGCATTTGCCTTCTTGGCTCAATCATATCTCTGACAATTTTTGACCATGGTGGATCTGTCACCACACATACCTTCAATATCAATCACTCATTAGAAAATTTCTTGTATATACTTGTTGGCATGTCTCTCACCAACTATTTGGTACTCAGATTTGACATGCTGATTGAATGGAATGGTAGGAAGGATGAGATAGATAATAATGAGGAGATTGGGCCAAGTGATAAAGATAGTATGCAGGATGGTGAAGTGTCCATTGGTAGATTAGACTCTAAGCAAGATCTGGATGACTAGGATTATGAAAAGTCTAAGTCCAATGATAAAAATGATGAAAAGTGCAAGTTTGGTAGACAGTGTCACAAACCAGTTCCCCACTGTCTTTAACTCTGAAAAGGGGGCATGTTTGTTGGATGTCCATTGCTAGGAGGTCCAGAGATTCCTTGGAGTATGCATGGGATATACTAGGAGGTCAAGGTTGGAGTTATCATGGGACAGGTTGAAGGGGGTAGGACTTGGTGCAGGACTTATGTGTCATGCCCTCATGCATTGTCATGTCCTAATTTCAGAGCAGGAGTGTGGAGATGGATCATAGGGGGTGTGGAAACAATTCATAAAGATAGAAGTATAGCAGAGAAATAAGGGGATGTGGACAAAGTCCATTGAGCAGGAAGTCAGGGGGCAGACATGGAGAGACAGTGGGAGTATTATAGTCAATATTTAAACTGAAGTTACAAGGTGAAGTACATAGTTTATATACTTCTGGAGTTGCACCAGATTTCTGAGATAGAATAAAAGATAACCAGAGTATTGCAAATCATAAGTAATCCAAAATGGAGGATATTGGAGTATTAGAAATCATGAATAAAACAGATAGGGGTATACTGGAAAGCCAGAGTTGTGCAGAGCACAGATCTATTGGAGAGAAATAGAGTATAGGGCTAATATGAAAGGGGTTAACATAATGTGGAACAGAAAATAAGAAGAGACTAAAGGAGATACAGAGAAGTCCAGAGATCATGTGATCAGGAAGACAGAGAAAAATGCTTGGACTTGGCATGGAGTTGTGTTGGATGTCCAAAGTTGAACTTGCTGGAGAACAGTATATAATAGCCAGAGCAAGTCTAGTATTGATGAATGATGAAGAAAATGGATGAAAATTACTAACAAAAATGGCCACATTTGCACAATTTGGCTGAAGAAAATTCATTTGATCTTTGACAGCCTGCTTGGTTGAGGAATAACTGTATGAAAAGGCATTATGGGCTTAACATCAGCAAATTAGGCAAAGTTTTTTTTTCCATCTTTTTGGTGGCTTATTCAAGCTTATTTGGTTTACAATGGCTAACTGTTTGACAGCAATTTTGCTTAGCCAATTAGACAATTAGCTTCTCTCAAGCTCATTTCAAGTTTGTCTAATATGTCTTTTTGTCTCATGAAAATATATTATGTTGCTCTTGATTAATATACTATACAAATCACCAAAAAAAAAAAAAACAGTTATGAAGCCAACTCAAATGTGTGACGGTTGGTGAATTGGTTAACATAGAATCCTTGATACTGTTAATGATTAGTCTATCATAAGTAGTAATTATTAGTCATATGCTCCTATATGTATGTATTTAGTATAAATATCTCAACTTACTACTGAGTTCAAATAGGACTTTTAATACTCCTTAAACCACTACTGCCATCTCAGCATTATACAATATTCCACCCAGGTATATACTGGTCCTTACCAGTTTCTTTCCCCAGCCCCAGTAGTCACTATGCAATAGCTGGTGGATATCTGTTATCTCAACAAATTATGAGCCCTGAGTGGCACTTTACCTGAGTCCTGTGTAATGTATTATCACTGGATGGAATGTTCTGCTGTCTGGTGTAAGTACCTTGCCCAGCTTACCCTTGTGTATGCTATATGTACCCTTGGAGACAAGGCAAAGACCTCTGGTATAGGGGGATGCTATGTCCCTATATGTTGTGAGCATTTTAAATGGACGTTTTAAAGCTTTCATGCTCCCTTTCTCACTCTTCCTCTTTACATAACTCAAAATGGGTACTAATAATACTGTTTATGCTCTAGCACTCAACCTATCAATCATATCTTCCAGCTCAACACTAAACTCTATTCCCACTCTCAATGGCTCAAACTATTGCTATTGGGCCAATATAATGGCCTTCTATCTTCAGTTCATGGATGTCTAGCAGTCCACCATGATTTGCTCCTATTTTTAGTTGGATTCCAAAATGTCTAACTACAATGAGGAGAAGCTCCAGAAATGGGATGACAACAATGACAAGGCCATTGGCTGCATCTTGTTACGATAGGCCCTGGTAGGGACTAGCGTAGTCTTGAAATACCTGAGGACCAAGCGTGGGCAAGGGGGCGAAGGGCGAAGTGTCCTAGGGAATTCCTAGTGACGGACGACTGTTGTGATACGCAGGGAGTCGTGGAACCTCAAGGGCGTTGAGGCGACAAGGGACAAGATGGTGTTGCGGAACGACGACAGTCGAAGCAACACAGAGGTCTATCAGAAGAAGACCTAAGACTTAGAGAGGCGAGACCTTAGCATGGCTAAGGGAGCAGGACAAGGGGCGCTTGGATTCAGGTGGATGTACAAGAAAGACAAGCGTGAGAAATAAAAGTACATGGGTGGTGGGTTTATATACGAAGGGAATGAAAGATGACATAAGCAAAGAAGAGAAGGTCATGGAATGCGATGGAACGTTCATGACAAAGCGTCTATGACAAAGGATAAGAGGAGCGAATGGAAAGAGGCCAGTTAGCATGCAAATGGCGATTGGAGGATAAGAGGTACTGGTATAGTAATAACCGGCCGAAAGGAATGAGCGTCCAACGCGTCGCTGGGATGGGCTAAGGAATACAAGAGGACAAGCGTATAAAGGGAGAAAAGAAGGAATCGTAACACATCTGCCTGTAGGTGGAGCCCCATATTCTCCTACTGATTTCCTAGATTTTGACTGCCCTTGTCCTCTGGCTCCACTTCAAAACAAAATATAATGTCTCATTTACTGCCTCCATCTATACAGAGTTTAAAGTATTGACGGGCCTGACAATCCTGAAGAATCAGCATCTGGCCACTTTTGCCACAATTTCAAAAGTTACAATGCTCTATTAAACCTAGTTCCTTCTAGGCAAAGGGTCCAGAATTTCAAAGTGTCAGAAATACCAAGTGGATATGGTGTAGGTTTGAAAGAGATGAGGACTCTTGGCACAGGATATATGTATCATGCTCTTATACTCATGGTTCTCAGAGATCAGAGGTCAGGAAGGAGAGTCAAGAGAGTCAAGTGTGGGAAGAATAGAAGGAAGTTAAATCAATATTCAAATTGAAGTAAGTACAGAGCAAAGTACATAGTTTATATATGTCTGAAGTTGCATTGGATTTATAAGCTGGAATGGAGTATTACCAGAATATTACAAATATTGATAGGACAGAACAAGGGACCAAGTAAAATGGAAACATGGATACTGGAGTACCAGAGCTGTGTGAAGCACAAGTCTATTGGAAGGGAACAAGAAGCAAGACTAGTATAAACAGAGTAAGCAAGAACAAGGATATACAAAAGAGTAACAGAAATGTTCCAAAGATCAGGTGACCCAAGGATAGGAGAATAACATTGAAACAACCCAACAACCAATAAGGGTGTTGACATCCAGTGGGATGCTACAGGCTGCTCAAACAAGATAGAGGGGGAGTAAAAACTAAGGTTCTCCAATTAAAGGGAAAAAACCAAGAGGACAAACTAAGGTTCTCTGGGCTGGCACTGGGCCTTTATATACTACCTAGGAGTATGTACATGTTTGTACTGAATCTACCAATACATATTCATATATTTTCATAACATGCAGCTACAGCATATATTATCATGAGGAGAACAGCCTTAGGGCTGTGTGGAATGGAAGTGTAACATGTGGCATGTGCATGGATGTTATATATCATTTTTCCATCCAAGCCCAACTTCGGACTTCTAATCCAACTCCATGCCAACTCTGGACATTTCTCTCCATCTTCTTGTCACCTAACCCTCAGACCTTTTCATATCCCCTTTTGGCTATTCTTGTTCTCCACCTTCATTTTATGTTAATTCTTTTAGTACTAGCTTCTGTTAAACTTGGGTCCTCTTGGAGGGAAGTCTGGAGTTTCAAAGTGTTGGAGATACCAAGAGGGTACAGAGTGGGTTGGAGAAGGGTGAGGACTCTTGGCACAGGACGTATGTGTCATGCCCTTGTACTCACAGTCCTTGGAGGTCAAAGGTCAAAGAGGAGAGTCTAGAGACTCAAGAAGATTAGGAGGAAGTTAAGTTGATATTTGAACTGAACTATTTACAACAAATTTACAGAGTTTATATACTCCAGAGTTACACCAGATTGATAAGCCAGAATGGAGCATTACCGGAGCATTACAAATTATTAATAAGATGGAACAAGGGACTGAGTAAGATAAAAGTACAAATACTGGAGTACTGGAGCTGTGTGAAGTACAGGTCTATCAGAGGAGAATAGAAGCAAGACTAGTACAAACAGAGTAAGTGAGAACAAGGATGTATAAAAGGGAAATGAAAATGGTCCAAGGGTCAGGTGATCTGAAGATAGGGGAATATGCTGGAGTTGGTGTGGAGTTGAGGAGTAGAGACTGGAGTTGAACTTGTAAAAAGCAGCATATAACAGCTTCACTTTCTATTCCCCTCTGATAAGCCTGTGCTTGCATAGCTCCAGCTTCTGGTACATTCACATTTTTGTCTTACTCATCCCTTGGTCTGTGTTACTAATATTTGTAATACTTTGGCAACAATCCACTCCAGCTTATGAATCTGGTGCAACTCCAAAAGTATATAAACTATGTACTTTGCTTTGTATTACCTTAGTTTGAATATCAATGACAACACCCCCTGTCTCTCCATGTCCACTCCCTGACTATTATGGTTGTACTATTGTGTGCTTCTGTTTTTCTCTTTTCATTCACTTACTTCAACCCTGGCCCCTGCTGGGAACACTACTTGTTCATTGTATCACTGACCTGGCAGTGTTTCTATCCTGCTTTCTGGCCTGATACCGTTCTTTCAGATCCTACCAGACCAGGCCCCAGACTTACTTCTTAAGTATTCTCATACATTCTAAGGATAGCCTCTCTTCTCTGCCGTTCCTCTCACAACAGCATCATCATTCTGCCTTCTTCCCACCTGACTCATATGTATTGACCAATTTGCAGTAGTTCCATCCGTTTCCATCAGGTTCTATTGCTTACATACAACTAAGTACTTATACCACTGCTGCATGTACAGTAGTCCTCATTCTTGATCTTCACAATACTAGCATTATATCTTGAACCATCCCTTCGGACCTCTATTAGCCTCTGCACGCTACCAAAGTGCTTTGTGTGTTCTAAGGATGTCTCCTTACGAACCCCCTTCACTTACCCTTGGACATTAGCCTCCCCTATCGTCACCACCTTAAGACTGAATGTTGGCCACTCCTGTTGTTCCGGATCTTGTTTGCAACACTATGCATAACACTGACTTCCTGCTTAATGGACACTGTCTGCATCCCCTTACTCTTTCACTACATTTCCATCCTTATGGATCATCTCTACACCCCCTATGATCCACCTCTGCACCTCTGCTCTGAAATTAGGACATGACAGTGCATGAGGGCACAACATATAAGTCCTGTGCCAAGTCCTATCCCCTTTGACCCTGTCCCATGCTAACTCTGACCTTGATCCCCCCCAGGAGATTTATAAACTCCTATGTACTCCAAGGAACCTTTGGACCAAATTCCTGCAGTTCCCCCAGACCTTTGGACCCCCTAGCATCAGACATCCAATGAACATACCCCCCCATTCCTGGAGTTTGAAAACAGTGGGGAACCAGTTTGTGACAATGGATTAGAAATGAAAGCATGACATGCATGCAATGCACGGGTCTGAAACATAAGAAGCATAGAAGCAAAGAAGCATATTATGAGGATGCAGCATGGATCAAAGAAGGCATAAGGCATGAAAGATCAGAAGCACATAAAAGATAAGGGCTGTGTCTGGGCACAGGGTTGAAAGATAAAGGTATAACTCATGTGTAACCATGACAAGTGTGAAAATGAAGTATTATATGTTTATAGATGTAAAAATAAGATAAGATAAAGATAAAAAAAGAATATGCCCAAGTTTATTATGTTGTATCTATAACAAACATCTGGAATTTTTGTGAAGTTAAGGAGTGGAAGTTCAGAGTTGGACTTGTAAAAAGCAGCATATGACACACTTGCCAACCTTGAAATGCAGGTCACTACCACCTGGCAGAACCATGTGGTACAGCACCCCACTCAAAATGCATGCCCATTATTGCTGTTACAATTGCTCCATATGACTTAATGTCTCTTACAATCTATTTATTTCCTTTTCCTTATCCTTTACTTATCTTTAGACTTTCAGTTGCATTTAAATCTGGAAGAGCCCCTGTCCTCAAACTATAACATTGTATACTCAGGCTCTATCCAGTGCCCACTCTTTATAGGGCAAGCAACCTGCCTTTTATGAATATATGATTTCCTTTTATAGTTATATGCTGGGTCATTGTAGAGTAGTATTTAAGCCCTAAGACAGCCTCCAATGAACCCCAGTCAGGTTCTTCTGGAGTTTTCCCCAACTTCTACCTACTTGACTACTCATAGTCTAAAATGTCTAGTGCTGATCTGTGAATGCTACATATTTTGGATTGTTTTATCTGCCCAGGCTAACAAAATCTCCACAGTCAAGCACAAGCAAAATAACCCCTTCTTTGCACAGCAGCAGCAAGGTGGCTTATTAGATCAATTTAACAAGACCAAGAAGAAGTGTTGCCAGGGCAAGTGCTCTAACAAGAGCAAGGAAAAGCAGCAATCATGCCAACAAGTGCATATTATGGCAGAAACTTCTGCTTTCTTCATCTTTACTTCCCATGCTAACCCCATCATTGTTGACACTGCCATTATCAAGTTCATCAAACCAACAATTGACCCTTGCCATCTTGTACACACTACTGGCACTGTTATGATTCTTTCTTTCCCTTTTATGCTTGTCTCCCATGTACTACTTAACCCACTCTTGTGATATGTTGGATGCTCATTTCCTTCAGCTGGCTACTACCATACCCATCTCCCTTATTACCCAATAGCCATTTGTGCAGTAACCAGCTTCTTTTTATTTGCTACAGCTTATCTCTTATCACAGCCGCTTTGTTATGAATGTTCTACAACATTCCATGACCTTCCTTTTCTGCTTGTGTAACCTTTCTTTCCCCTTTGTATATAAACTCCTCTTTTATGTACAGTAACTTCTTATACTTGTCTTTCTTGAACTTCCACCTAAATCCAAGCACCCCTTGTTCTTGTCTCTTAGCTGTGCTAAGACCTCATCTCCTCTAAGTCTTAGGTCACTTTCTGATCAACCTCTGTGTTGCTCCAACCATTGTTATTGTGCAACACCCCTTAGTCTCTTGTCCCTTGAACCTTTGGTATCCCTTGGGTTACTTAATCACTCTGTGTATTGCATCTGACTTCTTGTTACTAGGAAAGTCCTAGGACCACTCACCCCCTCAACCTTGTACTCCATGCCTCCTTGCTCTTGGTTCTCAGGTCCATCGGGACTACGACAGTCCCCACCCGGCCCTGTCATAACAGGCACTGCCCAATATGGGCCCCCTGCCTTTCCCCAGATATAGTGCACTATCTTGCTTGCACACCACATGGGCTTGATGCCCACCCTGAAGATTTGCTACAACCTTAATAGTGTAGCCAACTGCATGCACAGTGCTCCAGCACTATTGCAGCACATTGAAGAGGACCAGGTAATGGACCTAAACAACACCTTTATCTCCTTCAAGGAGATGAATGTGAACACTGTGTCTCTCAGGGGCAATATTATATACTGTTTTCTATCCAAGTCCAACTCTGGACTTTTAACTCAACTCCACACCAACTCTGGGTGTTTCTCCCCATCTTCTCATCACTTGACCCTTAGACCTTTCTGTATGTTACAGTTGTACTGCTGCGTTGTTCTGTCTTTCTTTTTTCCTTTGCTTATTCCGACCCCGACCTGTGTTGGGAGCATTACCTTTTCATAGTGTCGCTGACTCAGCAGCTCCTTTATCCTGCCTTCTGGCCTGACACCATTCCTTTGGATCCTACCAGAACAGGCCCTGAGCTTTACTCTTGATCTTCCAGTATGTTCTATGGACAGCTTCTCTCCTCTGCTGTCTCTCTCATGATGGCGTCGTCTTATTGCTACATTTACATTGACTCATACGTATTGTTAAACTCGGATCCTCCTGGGGGGAAGTCCGGAGTTTCAGAGGGTCGGAGGTACCGAGGGTACGGGGCGAGTCGGAGAGGGGTGAGGACTCTTGGCGCAGGACTTATGTGTCGCGCCCTTGTACTCGCGGTCCTCAGAGTCAGAGGTCAGAGAGGAGAGTCTTAGAGACTCAAGTGCGGGAGGAACAGGAGGTAGTTAATTCGATATTCGAACTGAAGTATCTACAACGAATTTACAGGGTTTAAATACTCCGGAGTTACACCAGATTGCTAAGCTGGAATGGAGTGTTACCGGAGTATTACAAATGTTAGTAATGTGGAACAAGGGGATGAGTAAGACGGGAACATAAACACCGGGGTACTGGAGCTGTGCGAAGCACAGGTCTATCGGAAGGAACAAGAAGCGAGACTAATACTAACAGAGTAAGTGAGAACAAGGATATACATATGAGTAATGGAAATGGTCTGAGGGTCAGGTGACCAGAGGATAGGGGAGATAACACCGGAGTTGGTGTGGAATTGAGGGGCGGAGACCGGAGTTGGACTTGTAAAAAGCAGCATATGACATGTATTGGCCAATCCACAGTTGTTCTGTCTGATTCTACAGACTTCTATTGCTTACGTATTGTCGAGTACTTATACCACCACTGCCTGTACTCTAGTCTTTATTCTTGATCTGTGCAATCTAGCATTGTATCTTGAACCAACTCCCGGACTTCTCTTAGCTGCTGCACGCTACTGAAGTGCTCTGTGAGTTCCTAGGCGATTCCTAGTGAACCTCCTTCACATACCTTCGACCCGACGACCGACCCATCGTCCGTACACCAGTATTGAACCTCGGCGACCTCCGACATTCCAGATCTCCTTGTTCGCGACGCTACGCGTAACAAAAAATCAAGAATCTCCCATTGTCCCTCCTATCTACAGAGCAGGACTGACCCACCTTTGTCACCATAGCCCACTTGTCCAGAACCCCATGCTTTCGCCCTCCACAGTTGGACAACAAAGCTGAAGCACCCATACCTGAGTACATCCCATGTTACCGTCAACCCCTGCCCACAGGTCTCCCCCTGTCTGCACCACCTAGACCCCAGCCCATTGTACCCCAGCACCCTCACACCCCCAGTCCCATCACTACCACCCCGCCCCAGTCACCCACCATGTCCTCCACTGAGCTTAAAGCCACTCTCCCCGCTGACTTCTCTGGAGAACCCGCCGATGCCATGCACTGGATGAAAGCCATGTGCACCTACTTTGCCATCAACCCCTCGCTATACTCCACCGACCAAGCCAAGGTCATGACCACCCTGAACAAGATGAGTAAGGGTCGAGGCATCTCATTCTCTGAGATGTGGTATGATCTTATGGCTGATGCCAACCTCGCATCTACTGAGAAAACCTTCGAGAAGTTAGCCTCAAATTTCCAGACTACCTTCTACCTGTACAATATCAAAGCCACCCCCCGCCATGAGCTTGCCAAGCTCCAACAGAAATCCTTCCACACCACCAGAGGCGTCATCGATGACAGCTTCCAGAAGTATATCACCGATTTCCAGAACCTCACATCCAAGGCTGGTATGTAGGATCAGGACACCCTCATCAACCTCTTCTTCCTGGGATTGGATTCCCACATCTCCATGCTTGTCATCAGTATCAAGAAACAACCTGCCACCATTGCTGAGTGGATCACCAAAGCCAAGGCTTTCCACACCCAGGTCTCCCAAATGGACGCCATCTCCAAAAAACACACCCCTCCCTCGCTCACTCACCATCACCCCGCCACAGACCCCAATGCTATGGACGTTGACACCATTCGACTCAATAAGCTCACCTCCACCGAACGTGCCTGATGCATCAAAGAGAGGCTCTGCTTCAAATGTCGCAAAGGAGGCCACAATGCTGGCAACTGCCCCACCTCGTCTAATGTCACCATGTCCCCCACCCTCCGTCGCCCCCAGAACATTCGAAACACCAAGACCACCCCCACCCCCACAACCCCTACTGCATCTGCTGCCACACCCTCTGCCATCGACGCCTATATCAATATCCTGAGGACTCAGGGCAAGAACGAGGACAAAGTCCTCCAGGTGCTTAGAGTTTGCTTCGAGGAAACGCCCGAAGAAGCCACTTCCATCGCTGCCATTGACATCAAGGATTTTTAGTATGGGAAGCCGCTTCGACGTCTCCTTCCCTAGTTATTTCCAATGTATTATTCACCCTGCCCAATAAATGTACACTTCTTGTCCCCATCAAACTGCAGGCCCTTGGAAAAATCATTGACACCCTCACCCTTATTGACTCTGGCGCCACCGGCAACTTCATTGATGTTGGTCTTCTCACCCAAGCCAACTTCCCCTTGCAACACCTACCTCATCTGATCATCACGCACAACGTGGATGGCACTGTCAATGCCAAGGGAACAATCCAATGGAAGACTTGGGTTGGCCTCAAATTCCCCTCCACTGATGACAAAGAAGAACTCATGGTCCTGAGCCTGGGCCGCCGATGGATCATACTCGGAATGCCCTGGCTCCAGAAATGGAATCCTCACATTGATTGGGCCAACAATTGTATCACACTCCCTCGCAACCCCTGCCCCATTGATGACGAACTTTACACTCATCAATGTTACCTAGTACAATATCTTGGATTGGATGTCAACCAGGAAATTTCCAAGCTCTACGATTCCCACTATGCCCCTTCTGAAGATGTCAACAAGATCACCATCTCCACCCAGCTTGCCCAAGAAACCACTCCCAAGGAACAGGAGATTCTGAACTGGTGCAAAGATTTTGCCAACATCTTCTCAGAGAAAACCCATGAGAAACTCCCTCTCCACCACTCTTACAACTATGCCATCGAACTCAAACCATCCTTTGTCCCTAAGATTGCCAAGGTTTACCCTTTAAACCTGGCCGAACATGAGGCCTGCAAGGCCTTCATGGATGAACACCTGAAGACTGGACGGATCGTCCCATTGAAATCCCCCCAAGCCTCACCATTCTTCTTCGTCCCTAAGAAGAATGGAACTCTTCACCCCTGCCAGGACTATAGGTACCTGAACTCGCACACCATCTGCAATGCCTATCTGCTCCCCCTCATCCCTGAGCTCATCAACAATATGAAAGAGTCCATCCTCTTTACCAAGTTCGACATTCGATGGGGCTACAATAACATCCACATCCGTGAAGAAGACCAATGGAAAGCTGCATTCATCATGCCTCTCGGTCTCTTTGAACCTACCGTCATGTTCTTCAGTTTCAACAACACCCCCCCCACCTTCCAGGTGTTCATGAACAACATCTTCACAAATATGATTGGAGAGAAATGGCTCAAGATCTACATGGATGATCTGGGCATCCACATCAAAGACAACATCGCCCTCCACCATGAATGTACCCACCGTGTCTTGCAACAACTCTGCAAACACAGACTATCCTTGAAACTATCCAAATGCTCCTTCAACACCCCTCATATGGAATACCTCGGACTCATCATCAGTCAGGGAAGGATCGAGATGGATCTCACCAAACTCCAGGCTATCCAGGATTGGAAGCCACCCTCCTCAGTCAAGGCTATTTGCTCCTTCATGAGCTTTGCCAACCTCTACTGGAAATTCATTCCTGATTTCTCCAACATTGTTGCTCCCCTCAACCTCTTTACCTGGAAGAATGAGCCTTGGGCCTGGACAGGCTTCCAACAGTGCACCTTCGACCAGTTAAAGAAGATCTTCTCCTCTGCCCCTGTCCTCCTCATATTTGATGTCACCAAGCCATTCTTCATCATGTCCAATGCTTCCCTCATTGCCGCTGGTGCAGTCTTAATGCAGCAAGACACCAACGGCGACCCCCACCCCTGTGCATACTTCTCCCGCACCTTTGGATCTACGAAACGCAACTACAACATCTATGACCGTGAACTCCTCGCTGTTATCCTTGCCCTAGCTAAATGGCACCAGTACCTCCAGGGCACCAACCACCCAGTCACCATCATCACTGATCACAAAAACCTATCCTACATCAAAGATCCTCAGAAACTCTTCCACCAACAAGCCTGCTGGTCACTCTTTTTACAGGACTTTGATATCATTTGGCACATTCTGCCAGGTACCAAGATGGGACCGGCTGACGCACTCTCCCAGAAAGACCTAGTTGATACCACCTCTGACAATGCCGACACTTCCATCATCCCGGACCCCATAGTCATCAACGCCCTTGATCTCACCCTTGCCCGCCATATCCAGTCCTCCTCTCAATCCGACCCCTTAGTCCTTAAAGCCATGTGAAATGTACAGGAAGGATCGCCTCTCTTCCCTTGTTCCTCCCTTGATGACTGGACTTTCAATGCTGGTCATTTATATTACAAGGGACGTATGTACATTCCCCCTGCCAACCAGTCCACCCTCCTTCATATGCTACACAAATCCCCCACTACAGGCCACGCTGGCCACTTCCACACCAAAACCCTTGTCGAACGTGACTACTGGTGGCTGGGACTCACCACATTTGTCTCCTTCTTCATCGCTGGTTGTGCTGTCTGCCAATCTGCTAAAGTTAATACCCATCCCACCGTCCCGCCACTCTTGCCCATTGCATCCACTACCACTCTCCTGTTTAAACAGCTCTCTATGGACCTCATCATGGACCTTTCTCCTGCCAAAGGCTATGACTCCTTATTGGTCATGGTCAACCAAGGCCTTTCAAAGGGGGTAATTTTATGCCCTTGTTTGAAATCTATCGATGCTTAAGGGATAGCCACCCTCTTTTTCCTCCATGTATTCAAGCGGTTCAGATTACATAACTCCATTATCTCCGATCACGGCCCCCAGTTCACTTCCGCTGTAGAAAACACCTCGGTCCTGTGGGTGGATAAAAAGGGTAGTCTGACCCGGTCAGTAGCAAGGGTTAAGGCGGAAGGGTATGAAAGGTTTGTCCCAAGGGTAGCAGAAGAGAACAAAAGTAGAAGGATGATGCTTAGGAGTTGTTCCCCAACCGGGTGAGCTCGCACCTGCTGTCCGTGCACTCCTCAAGCTTTAGAGGCTAGTGTAGGACTCTTTAACGGGGGTCCGGCTGGTACTAGGGCAGATAGTCGTATGCAAAGTCACCGATGTCGGTAGGATCTCTTGCCTACGAGCTGGGTAGAGAGAAGAGGGTCTGGAAGGCTTAGGACCATCGTAAAAGGGAGAATGGAAGATGATTTCAAAATGCATAAGACACCCTTTTATAGTCCGGGCATACCCGAGACTCTAAGTAAGTTTCACATGCAAATGGAGTCTGTAGCAACCGACGAAACATCCAGGATAAGGGGGAGTATAGTGGTTGCAAAGGGAGTAAGCCCATTTTGAGTAGTAGAGTGAACATGGTATAATGGAAGCTAAGAAAAAGACAGTAGAGAAACACTCACCGACGAGCCTAGGCGCATGAAGAGAGGACAAAGGACACGTATGGACAGATGCGGACATTCCGGATGGCCACGAAGTATCCCGTGACTGGGTAGTAGGTTCCGGGCGGACCGGATGGTACAACTGGATGGGCCGGATGGTCAGCAGGACGGACTGGATGATTAGGAAGCGGAGACGGGCGAATGTAAGTGATCCTAGGACTTGGGGGAACATACGATTTCATACATAGGGAGCCCAGGATCCCTACACCACCTTCACCAAAGAGCTTGCTTGCCTCCTCCACTATGACATCCACCTCTCCAC